>APFE030062272.1:142282-167082 GCA_000404065.3 Pinus taeda | reverse complement strand
CAGTCAATGAGTAGTCACACGAATAAACTCAGAAAAGTCTTCTCATATATTAAAACAACAACATATATAAACAGTGGGGTGATAACACATCAGTTCAGAATTCACATATCCAAAAAGCTCCTTTTTACAGCGTTCATCGACGCGTTATTTATAATGGCAAAATGCTGAAACTAACTAACTAACTCCTACGCTATTGACTGTGTTGCCAAAGACACATAGATCCCTTTACCCGAGATCTAGCATAACTGTCATCATGTCTATTAAATCTCCGGAGTGGTAGCTGTTGGATTCAGGTTACGGGAATGATCTCCAGGTGTGCCGGTGTCTTCGTGAGCTGAGGACTGTGCCACATAACGTTCACGTGCTCAAAATAGAAATGTGCCACCGCTGAACTCCTTGGTTCGCTTTGTCTTTGACCTTCGTTGACTGTGACCTTCCATGGATGATTTGGTTGATTTGAAGGGACATGTTCCATGTATCCGTCACCTGGAGCTTGCCCATGTAGCTCGTTTCTTCATAGGACACCTGTAGCACAACTTTTAACAAAATAGCTGCGGAATCCTGTGCTGGCTGCTGAAACCTGTGCTGGCTGCAGAAACTGACAAGTTTCCACAGCTACATGAACAAAAAAAAACTAAACCAAACAACATTCATAAGCATAATCAGAAAACCATATAAAAATTTCTTTTTAGACTATAATGCAATGATTTAACAACTGGGTGGATGAAGTAAGTGGAAAAAAAAGGCTGAGAAGGTGTATAGGAAGGTGCAGGTTTGAGGCTCAACACTACCTTCCTAGTGTAAAAGGTGCGATGCATACTGGATGGCCCCTCTGTAGGGTGCAATGGGTGAGAATGGACAAATGGCAGAGACAGTTTGAAAGGTGGAGGATCATAAAATCTTCCAGAAACTTCCCCTCTGACACTTGCCTCTCTGATTTCGCCTAGGGATGAGTAAGATATCATCAATCTCCAAGTGGAATCAAGAACTATCAGAGAGAGGACACTAATCAAAATCCCAGAAGCTGACTCACCTCCCTACAATCATCTATATATGGATCCCTCATCACAGAGATCCAGAGGCTGGAATCTTGTATCTTGTAGAGAAGTGTTGTTGGTTTTTTAGTGTAACATCATAGTGTTGGGTGATCTAAGCTTTACTTGAGGTGAAGAAGGGCTTTCTTGCTTGAGGATGATGCTAGGTCAGAACAATTGGTTGTAATCCTCTTGCTATTCTTGATATTAATAAAGCTATTCAAGTTTTCCTCCACATTCTTGTATGTTTGATTATATATGCATTTCTGTGGTTAATACATATCTGGTCCTATGTTGTTTATGACTATAGATCTTTGTTCTTCGGTAGTATTATACTACTTTGATTCCATAGGTCCTCTCTGAAGCTGTGTAGACAAAGAAGGAGTGGCAAATATCTATCAAGAAGGAGAGGAACCAGGCAAGGAACCAAGCGCAAGACAAAGTTTGGTATCCTTTGTTCCCCTCTTGTCTATTTTTCATAAAGGAAAGCGAAAGTAGTTTTAACTTGTTTTTTTCTAAGATAACTACCAGTCTTAGTGGGAATAACAGCTCTAAGTGGACACTATTCCTAGTAACAAAATGGTGACTCGGCTGGGGAGCGAATAGATTATTTGCTGGTCTATTTTTGTTTGTTTTATAAAATTACAGATGGAGCCTAAAGTCAAGCCAGCTAGCCTTCGAACTTCATTTGCTATGCAAGTGCAAAGTAGATCAATGCTGCTTCAGTCTATCTCTGGGTTTTGTTTATAAATTGAACAATCAATTTGCAAATACTCTAATTTCCCTAGTGGTGGCTCTAGTAATCTCCTTAGATCAACCCCTGTGATTTATATTTACTGAACATCACTTACTCGGCCTAAATCCCTGAACTGAACTGCAAATTATGATCAAAGACTAGATAAAAGTCTCGCACTAGTACCATCGCACCCTCTCTTCAATTCAATGTGTATGCATCGCACTTCCCGTGTGCAGTAGGTGAGATGCATACCGGATTCCCTGTGTGACAGGTGTGATGGTCAGAGAAGGTTGATTTTACCTTCAGACTTTAGTTTTTCTTCACTCTTTTTAGATCTATTTAGGAGTTTTGTTGTTGTGGTCAGTATATCTCTATGGAAACCCTCTTCTCTTCCATCATTCTACCTCCATTGTGAAAAGAACTGTAAGTGTTTTTATGTATTGTGCACCATTTTCAGTTCTCTTTTACAAAGAAGTAGCGTAATCAGATTGTCTTTTCCTGATCTGAAAGTGTCGTAAGTGTCATCTTCGGTCATAGAAGAGAATCCCATTGTTCTTGATAGTCGATTTTACTGTTACTCTTGTATGTGATTTGAATTAGTAGTTTTTCAAGTGTCAAAAACAGTTTTCATTTTGAAATCGCAAAGTGTCGTCCATATCCTCACTTCATTTTGAAAAGAAATTTTTTAGTATTGTTGCTTTGGAAAATAATTCAGATTTGCACTTAGCATTCTTCTTGTCATTCATACATTAAGAAGGCTTAAAAACAAATACATGCATGTGCATTTGCA
The DNA here is from genome assembly GCA_000404065.3 of Pinus taeda. Classification (NCBI taxonomy): domain Eukaryota; kingdom Viridiplantae; phylum Streptophyta; class Pinopsida; order Pinales; family Pinaceae; genus Pinus; species Pinus taeda. The sequence goes on along the minus strand of APFE030062272.1, from coordinate 164,522 downwards.
TTTAGACTGCTTGGTTTGATTTATGACAGTGCATTTAATGTGTGCTCTGTGCTCTTTGTTGAAAGACCCTCAGTTCTCTTTCCTTAGTAGCTAGGATTTTCATTGCCAAAAGAAGATTAAACAGTTGTTTATCATCTTAGACTGCATTTTAGGAATTGTGTACACATCACACGGTGAACCTGAAAGGAAAATTTTTAAACAAGATCAACTATAAAATAAATTTAATGAATCTAAAAACACTTTGGAACCTAACGCACAACATCTAGAAGTCTAGGCTAGAGACGTATTCCGGCGTCGTAAAACCTGGTAACTGTTGTTTTCATTGTTGGTTGGGTGATTCCTCTACTTCGAGATGACAAGTGCCAGTACGGACCTGTGCTCCCATGTACCGTCGAGTATATTTTGGGAGACCACAATAGGCTATATCCTTTATCCTTAGGAAGCCATGTCTGTCACCCTATCGATCGCAATGCACTGAACACAGCATTCAGTAAGATTGACTACCGTACCGTAAAAAGTATTCTGTAGTTTTGCGATTGGTTTGGTAATCCCTTTGCCTAGATTTTCAGAGAAGTCTCTTTCATTCATTTTTAGACTCCTTAAAGGAAAAGGTCCATCTGAGCACTTGCCACTTTAGGCTCATTAAAAATCGAAGGCAACTAGAGTCATCTTTTGTTTTTTCTTGACTCTTAAAAATTGAAAAAACAAGTTGTGTCAAAGCGTCTAAAATTCATTTAATTCGAAAACATTTTCCCCTTTTTATTTTGAGTTTATCAAGTAGTCCGCAATCGTGGAAGAATGTCAATCAAAACCCCGTCGTTCGCGGAGACTTACGAGCCAACCATCGTTGACTCCGGAAACAAAACTATTCCGGACAAAGCGAACTCATTTGACAGGATCAAATTCCCCTAGGTTAGTTGGGGTAAGTACTTCGACATCCTCAGAGACTTCGGTTACTCTGAACATTTTTAGTATCCCTGCCTCTACAGAAGAAATTTCGCAGCAACAAAAGGACATTACAACTGATCCTAGTGTGACAGTAAACACTTCAATTCTTGAACTAGCTCCATCTACAGCTGATTCGGAAGGTGTTACTCCCCAAATGTCTATTGTTGTAGAACTTATATCTTGTTCGGCACCAAAAATATTTTACGGACCTGACGGTCTACCTCTTCCTCCTGGATTGATTGCCATAGAAGAGATTGTAGAAGATCCTCCATCTAACACTCCCACACAATTTGGAGTTGGGATCACCCTATATCCTTCTTCATCAGAGGTTATTCTCCCAGCATCAGAAGTTCCTGAAGAATCACTAAGGAATCTTTTGGGTAGGCTTAATATGTTTGAACAACTTTCGACATCTAGGACTATGTCATCCAACACAGCAACGGAAAAAATTCCTGCTGCTACCCTGACAATGTTCATCGGTGTGCCATCTATCCCAACTAGCTCTCAATCATTGGATGGAGTCCATCTAGGGGCTATTTTGACAGTAGGATTTTTCCTGTTTGTTCGTCCGGAATTGTATCTGGAATCTCGTACGTTGAGTCTCGACAAATTAATCCTTCACAGTGTCAATTTGGGAAAACCGGTCCCCAAAGGCAAATCATTCCTTTGAGTACTAGATTACCATCGTATGGAGGGGTGTATACCCTTTCATTTCCTTCTTCGGAAGGACAACCATGCGAGAGTTCACAACAAAATTTAGGTTATGCTGGAATTACAACTAGCGGTTGGGTGCCAATCCTGTCTCAACAACCAAGAGTTGTATACTCAATGCAACAAAGTGCCTATGACAAATATCCCCACTATGTTGGCTATTGTGGCAGTGTTGCAAGTACAAGCATTGCCAATTGTATGCCAACCTCAGGTTTCTCAGGTTATAATGCAATAGCCCCTTGTACCTACAACACGACCACAATAACCAACTAGTGGAATGACACAGGTTCAAACGGGGATCATCACCCCCCATCTTGGTCAAACAGTCAGTACTGGACAACAGCTCATGGCTTCACAACTGTGCCTAGTGCAATACCAACAACTGCAATTCCAACAAGCTTACCAAGGATATGACCAACAAGTCTTTGCAAGTAATGGGTAGTCGTATAATCAAAATGGTCAATATCAACCATATCATAATGGTTATGCCCATTAACCTTACCAAAGTTACCAGCATCAAATGCTTTATGTTGGTATGCAAAGACCAACTGCTCAGGAAATTCCATCTTATCCTGGGTATGCTCCGCCAAGCCTAAATCAACAGTTGCCTTTTGTGGCAACTTTAGAATTACCAGATCTAAATCAACTAATGAACGATCCAATTGCCTATGCCCCTTGGTGGCCAGCAATTCCGCATAAACTTCCATCTGATATTCCTAAATTTAATCGAAATCTAGGTGAAGACCCGTCGAATCATGTGATGACCTTTCATCTGTGGTGTTCATCCAACACCCTCAATGATGATTCGATCAGACTTCGCCTCTTTCAGTGAACATTAACTGGTCTGGCAGCAAAATGGTATATCGAATTGCCTAGAGCTTCATTTGATAACTTCATTACCCTAGCCACAACCTTTTTAACCCATTTTCAGTTACCTATAAGGTACGAAATAAGAAATAAGCTGCTTACCAATTTCAAACAAACGACGGCCACTCACATATCCGATCATATTCATGAGTGGGGATGTCATCGTAGAATGGTAAAAACATATGTTCCTGATTAGGTATTAGTTGAATGGTTTATTAATTCATTCTTACCTTCCATTACAGAAGATGTGGCAAAGGGAGGAGTCATCACTGAAGAGCAAGTTATTGCTCGTGCACAATATCTTGACTTGATCTATACTCTGCCTGGCATGCTCTACGATAAAATCCCTGATGCTCCTAGACTGAAATTTTCCATTCCTCCCGCTCCTAAATAAAACAAAGACTCTCATGTTGGCAATGGCGTGATAGGTACGACAAGCACTAAAACCGTAAAGGCTACGTCGAAAAAGGCCCGTATGGTTTCAAGTCAAAATGTGAATGAAGAGATTCTAGCCTTAGAAGTAAATGCCATGTCGACAGACAAAGGCAAAGAACCCAAGCAACCAGGAGGCAAGAAGAAAAAGAAAGGGAAGAAGAAGAACCAGGAGTAGTCATCTCCTGAAAAATATTTTGCAAACCCTTCTGGGGATAAGAAACCAAGTCGTACATACCTAATATGTGATGAGGATCACTGGACCAGAGAGTGTCCATATAAATCTAAACTTAGAAAATTCTTCAAGAGTTCAAAAACTTCGGATGTATTGACTGATCTGTTTCTGAACCCAGGAAGATATCTGGTTGCTGGCGAAAATGCTTCCCCGTCCCAAGTGCTAATGTTGTTGATTTCAAAGCAACTGAATGATGCTCTCATATCAACAAGGAATAAAGATTATGGGAATCCACAAGGATAATGATCAACCTAGTAGTTCGACAACAACTTCGACCAAAGTCGTGCCACCCATCATTCCTGAATTAACAATAAAACCGCCAAAGGGAGTAGTACACAAATTGACGTTTAATCCTTGTGCCAGAGTAGCACAACACTATTATATAGTGGAGGATCTAGCCCAATCGCCCTCCGCGATGTCGACACTTACGGTACTGCAAAATTGCCCATCCCAAAAGCAGGCTTTATTATCAGCAATAGGTGGGATTGACCCAACGGATTCCAATCTTGTGTCCTTTAACCACAAAGGATATGACCCTCAGTTACTAGCTCAATTAGCTTTCCTTATTCAAGTGAAAGCCCTCAACAAAACTATTCATAGAACAATTATTGATGAGGGGGCATCCACATGTATTATGTCGATGAGTTGCTGGAAAACTTTAGGGTCTCCAACCTTGTCGCAATCATCAACGACATTAAAAGCATCTGATGGACGAACATACACCCCATATGGGATATTAAGTAACTTATCGAACTGGGGGGTAAAACAATAGAAATTGATGTTGAAGTTATCGATGGAAACCTCGATTACAACATCCTATTGGGAACGCCTTGGATATATGCCATGGCTGTCGTTGTGTCGACCTACTTTAGGAAGATTGCATTTCCTTTCCAAGGAGGAATTACAATTATCGACCAACAAACATTTCTCCCCAATAGTTCACAAGTTACGGGAATCATTCTGATGATCCATGGAAGCCCTAATTCGCTTCAAAATATCGGAGTAGGCCTACTAAGAGACCCCACATTAATGGGAAATTTTACCCTACCACCCCCCTTCAAATTGGCAGAAGTGGCTAAGGTAGGAACCTACAATATGTTATCTTCTATTCAAAAGATGTCAGAAAACGATATCAATATGGATCGTCTGCAGGTATTTCCACTAAGCCCATTGGAAATATTCTAGCAATCAATGTTTTCGGCATGGGAGGCAAACCAGTATCAATGCTCATCAAGCGTTTGGATAGATAGGTCTAAGGAATATGGCACCCCTTTGGATCCTTGGTCACAAGTACAGTCTACAGACAAAGGAATGATTCAATCGATGATGATTGACAGGGCACAATGGGAAGATTACCACCATCATTCCCATCATCTGAATTGGAAAGAAGATAGTTCCAGTGACCTAGATCATCCCTCAGTTTTTGACTTTCTGTCAAATACTGTAAATACGGTGGATTCCGAGTGAAACCTATCCAATATTGAAGAGACTATTGCCATAAATATCTCGACCAAAACAGATGTTGTAGAGAATATTCATGTCGGAAAATATTGTTCTTCTTCAGAACTAGAAGTATATAGCGCTCTCTTTCGCGAATTTAGAGATGTCTTTGCTTGGTCATATGATGAAATGTCAGGCATTGTATCGAGCATAGTTGAACATGAAATTAAGATGTATCTAGATGTCAAACCGGTACGACAATGGCTATGGTAGATGCACCCCAAGAAAGCCGTTTCCATCAAGGCGGAAGTTGAAAAACTCCTCCATGTAGGTTTTATTTACTCGGTTCCTCTAATCGATTGGGTATCGAATATTGTTGCTATTATGAAGAAACAAGGAACAATTAGAGTGTACGTCAATTATAGGGATGTAAATCAAGCTTGTCCGAAAGACAACTACCCTACACCCTTCATTTACCAGATAATTGACGAATGTGCCGGATGTGAAATCTTCTCATTTATGGATGGATTTCCTGGGTATAATCAAATAAATATCCGCCCACAGGACTAGTCAAAGACTGCATTTATTTGTCCGTGGGGGACATTCACATATCACAAGCTACCCTTTGGTTTAAATAACATAGGAGCAACATTTCAGAGAGTAATGAACTATGCTTTCCATGACATCAAAAACATCGTTCAACCATATCTCGACGATCTTCCAGCTCATTTGCGAAAGCAGACCGATCATCCGCACCATTTGAGAGCGATTTTTCTACGTTACCGACACTACAAGATATGACTCAACCTACACAAATGCGTTTTTTGTGTTAGTTCTAGTCGTTTACTTGGATTTGTAGTCTCAAAGGACAGGATTTAGCTCGACCCATGTAAGGTTCAAGCAATCATTGATTTGCCTCCACCATCAAATTTGCTTCAGATTCAAAAGCTCCAAGGGAAAGCGAACTTTCTGAGGAGGTTCATTCTAAATTATGCTGAACTTGCTAAAGGTTATACCTGTCTATTGAAAAAAGAAGTACCCTTCATTTGGGATCAAGACGTGCAAGCTTCCTTTGATGCTTTAAAACAATCCCTAATAAAAGCGTCATTAATATATGCTCATGATTATCAAAAAGACTTTAACCTGTATCTGGCTGTAGCAGATACAACCACAGCAATGGTTTTAGTTCAAGAAGATAGTGGAATTGAACATCCTATATATTATTTAAACCGAAACTTAAATGATACAGAAATGAAATACTCCTACGTTGAAAATCTAGCCCTAGCAGTTGTTCAAGCGATACAGAGATTTCGACACTACATCCTCTTCAGAAAAACTACCATTTTATCAGATTGCAACCCCATGACTTATATATTGTCGCCATAATTTCTTGGGGGAAAATATTCAAAATGGATAGCAATTTTACAAGACTTTGATCTAGAATTCAAAAAATCCAAATCGAAGAAAGCCCTGGTTTTCACGGAGTTACTATGTGATCTCTCATCGTCATCCAATGATGCAACGTCCGAAGAAGCAATCGTGGATGAATATTTGTTTCTGATATCTTCAAGCAATCCATGGTACGGAGATGTAATCATCTATCTCCAAACCCAAACATATAGGTCTAATACCTCACGCTTCGAACAATGACGGATACGATACCAAGCAAAAGACTACGTGATCGTCAGTGATACGCTTTACCATCGTGGTATTGATACAGTTATGCGGAGGTGCCTCACCCATGAGGAGGCCGAAAAAGTCCTGAATGATTATCATTCAGGTGCATGTGGGGGGCATCAATCTAGTTATGCTACGATGTATAAAATTTTACAAGCAAGATACTTCTGGCCAACAATGTTCAAAGATTGCATAACCGCAGTCAGAAGTTGCCATGCTTGTCAAATCTTCGATAGCAAAACCAGAAGACCACCCGCACCTCTACAACCAGTAGTTGTTGTTGGGCCATTCACCAAATGGGGCATAGATTTCATGACATGTAACCCCACCTTGACCGGGGGGCATGGGTATATCATAGTTACAGTAGACTACTTTACCAAATGGGCCGAGGCGATGCCTACATTAAACAACAGTGGCAAAATGGCTGCACTTTTCTTTTTCAATCATGTAGTCTCCAGATTCGGCATTCCACAAGCCATAGTCATAGATGGATCGCATTTTCGCAATCACATGATGGTTGAATTGGCTGCCAAATTTGGATTGTCCCATGACAGCTCTACTCCGTATTATCCGCAAGCTAATGGAAAAGTTGAGGCAATCAACAAGGTCCTGAAGCACATGTAGAAAAGGATGATTGGAGTCCATAAACGGAGTTGGAACCTGATCCTGTACTCTACCTTGTGGGCATACTGGACATTTGTGAGAAATGCAACTGGGTTTACACCTTTTCAACTAGTGTACGGTATGGAAGCAATCTTACCAGTTTAGTGTGAAATCTTGTCCCTCAAGCTTGTAGTAGACCTTCTCCTAGAAACTTCAGAAGAAGAGGCTCATTTCTTGGAACTAATCCAATTGGATGAAACCCGTCATGATGCATCTTCGTCTAACGAAGTCTATAAGAAATGAGTCAAAACATAGTTCGACAAAAATGTCAAACCTCGTGTCTTCTCAAAAGGTGACCTGGTCTTACTTTACGACTAGGAGTCCGATAAGTTGGCAGCAGGGAAGTTCAATCTTTATGGATGGGTCCCTGTATTGGTAAGCGTGTATTAGCAAAAGGAGCCTATGAATTGATGGACTATGATGGGATTCCACTGGCGCAACCCTGCAACGGGTTGTACCTCAAGCGTTACTATGCTTAATTCCATGTAGTAATCCCTATGCTTCTATTACATTTTTGTTTTTGCTAAGGGTAATTGTTTTGGTTCAATAATCCACTTTTTGCATTTGTTGCAGATGTCAAACTTACTCGAATCATTCGTTGGATATGCCGACTGAGCGAGTCGTAGTACGCGAAACCTATCTTCTGCAGCCTGGGCCATCTTCGATCCTAGCGGCGAGTTAGTGAGTTTCAGAGGGGTATGTATTGGTCGATCGACGAACAATATCGTTGAATATAGCACATTGATAGAACTCCTCTCTGATTCCATCGTACATGGCATATGCCGACTTGTCGTCAAGCTAGACTCGCAACTCGTCATTCTACAACGCACTGGTATTTATTCTGTACGAAATCTAGCCATCTATCGCATGTTCCTAAGGGTTAGAATTTTGGAAAGAAAGTTTGATTTCATTCAATATCAACATATTTCCAGAAATTTAAACACATTGATAGACTCATTGGCAAATTGTGTGTTAGATAGACATTTGCGACATTTATAAAAAGAAGCATTTCATCAATATTTCCAACAGGATCACACAGCTTAACCGAAATAAAACTCCGAAAATCAAAAATATATATATGACTATTTATGGTTTACACATAATGTTTCGTAACCAAGAAAAAATCGGTCAGATGACCCAAAACTCAAAATGCTAGGGGGCACCCTAGTCTAATGATGCTGGTGATAACAAGTCACCGCTTATGCAATCATGCGTAAAAGCCTAGTCCATCGACTCGGCACACCAGTAGTATGTCGCTACAACTGCAGAGGTAGCTCGTCAGTCCTCACATCTAGAATACCAAGGGTGAGTCCTTTGACCTGATCCTGTAATGCTGAAAGAGTCTCGGCCACATCAAGGTCACAGAGGATAGCCCTCCCCACAGCCGCTCCTGCCGGAGTGGCAGCTAGTTCTCTCCAGCGTACTGCTGGTCTATCTGGTCTAATATCTACATGAGCACATGAGTTTTGATTAGTATTGATCAAAGAAAGCATTATAAAAACAATAAACAGAGATATGGTCAAAGAATTTACCCATAGCGCTCCACTGCTCACCAACCGGCAGCACCAAATCTGGGTCACCTCGGAAATCCATGCCAGCATATGGAAACTTGGTGTAAACCATCTCCTGACGATCAAACCACTCAAAGAAGGTATCAGAGAAAGAAATCTAAGGCTTGCCAGCATGTCGAGACATGAGGTCAACCCATCTCTGCATCCGTGGCTCATTCGGTGGAGGTAAACCAAGTGAGATGTACTGCGGCTGCATCAGTGGGATCTTCTCCAAAGCGAAAGCGGTCAAAATAGAACCATAGCCTAAATTCTTGGATCTCCCGCCTTTAACTTTGGTTAGTTGTTCTTTCATCATAGAGAGTACTACATCACACCAGTTGAACACCTTCGGTTCAAGGCATTCCAAAGCATATTGCATGTAAGACATGTTAGCTATATGAAGAGCCACACTACCATCCAGTCTAGAAAAAGTGAACATAATGGTCCTCAAGGCCCAGTTAGTGACATCTCGAATGTTGATCTTGCCGTTTGTATTTGACTGAGATCCCTCTCTGCAGTGTCGATGAATATACTCTCTCACAGATCCACCCCCATGGGTAGAGCCTGATAATGAGAGAGGGGCACCATGCCTCGACAAACCAGTCAAAAAATAGATGTCCATGATAGTCAAGGGGATAGATTTGCCCCTAATCTGGAACACCTGGTTGGTAGGATCCCAGGCATCGAGGAAATATTGAAACAAGTTGATTTGTTTCCTCATGCTAGAGATGCGGAAAAACTTCAGCAGGCCACAGTTCCGCAATGCAGTTATCATACCCGGATCATGTAAAGCAACCATGTCCTCTTCTTCATGCTCGTGTTCTTGCCATGTAATGACCATTTTGCCTCGATGAATCTCTGAAAAACAAACAATAGAAGAGTCAGGGCCCTAATTTGGCAAAAACAGGCAAAATTTCCATAAGAAAATAGTGCAAAAACTTCCCTCCTTGCACGCATCGCACCCCAGCAGTGTACTGGGGGTGATGCATACTGACTGTCCAGTGACAAGTCTAGTATGCATCACACCTTTCAATATAGAAAGGGTGCGATGGGGCCAGGACGAATTGTTCAAACCCTAGAGCCTCAACAAAGCAGGGAAGCATGCTCAGAATTCAAAAAGGAAAGAATGCAACTGAAGAGCACAAGTTTAGCTCCTACTTAGTCCAGACGGTGCCAAGAATCATCCACAGAATCTCCTAGAAGCAGCTAGTGAAAATCAGGGCGGAAAAGCACCTCCAGAGCTCCAACAAACCAAGTTCAAATGAAATGGTAAAATGAGAGGTAAAAGTCACTTTTAAATTACCATTCACATAATTCAAGTAAAGTATTAGTGTTCTTAGCTCATTTATCAAGCATATCTTTTCATTTATAATCGGTTTGATGAAGCAATTGAACAGGTAGTACAATCTTTGAAAGAACAAAATTATAACGGTGAATTAAGTAATCAATGACCATTATCACGAGAAGTTTTAACGCAGAATTCAAGCTTGTTAAAAATTAAACATAAGCAATGAGCAAATGTTTCCCCCAGAGTTTAAGCTCATTAAAAATGAACCGATCCCCGGTAAATAACCATTGTGAATGCATTATCATCAGCTTTTGAGTCTTGGTCGTGTTCTCATCATCACCTCCACTATGTTTTAGCCGATCGTACGCCTCCATTTGATTGTTTACCCTTTTTGAGGAACATCTGCGAAGAGTGATTCTGTTAGCCATCCTTGTGACACTGCCATGATTGGAAGATTCCAAACCTTACCTAGAACCAGCGGTTACCCAAAATCATCACTCGTTCCTCGAAAAACGAGTTTCCTTTAAGCTCTTTTCAACTGACTCGTGAAATATGAAAAGATTGCCGAGAAATTAGCCTCTCCGGCTCGTTAAAGTTATCGAAAGTGCTATCCCTCTTCTAGATTTTAATCTTTTTGGATCTAAGGGATTATTACACAAAAAGATTGAGCGCTTGTCATGTTCGGCTCGTTAAAACTATCGAAAATTCATCCCTTTCATATTATTTTACGCTTTTTCGGACTTAAGGGATTATATGACGAAAAAGAATCATTGGAGTTTCCTTTCCATCTCTTCCAGATTCTCTAAAATTGAAAAGGACCGAGTTATCTTTGTTGTTAAACTCGTTAAAACCGAATAGCGACAAACTTGTCCAAATGGACGAGAACGAGTTTCACTATCGCTAGGCTCATTAAAAAATAGCGACAGGTTCACCCAAATGGAGAATTATAGAACAAGCATATGTTATCCTCCTCAAGCTTGACAAAAATAAAGAGGTACTGATCAACAATGACTAGGGAAAATTGGGAAGAAAACTTGAAGAAAATTTATTGGTAGCAAGTCGCTCTTGAACATGACACTTTCACTCAACATCTGAGTCGGGTTGCATTGTTCCATTCACTGGTCGTATCACCATTGGTCCTTCACACCATCCATCTTTGGGGTTCACGCTACCAACCCATCGTCAATGTCGCCAGTTTGTTCAAGAGAAGTCGCTCAGAGAATTCACTTGTGTCTCATCCTGTTATAGATCTGACCCAAAATATATGAGAAATAGAAATAAACCCAAGAAAGAACAAGATTGAAATAGATAGAAATGATTATTTATTGATATCAAAACCCTTAAGGTAGGGCAACACCATACATTCACTCCTTAAGGAAGGAGAACACTCCACAAGCCATATGCTTGCTCATACAATAATCCTTGACATTACTTGACTTCGCTCCATGTGGAGTCTCTAGCCTCTATATAGGCCTCATACATACAATACCATGGGTCATTATCATGGTTCCCTCATATCATCGAACTAATACCATGGGCCCATTACATTATTACTAACTACTTGTGGTCCCTTACATGATATGGGTTAACCACCTTATTAATTACTATGGCCCATCCCATTATTACATTATTACCTTGGGTACCTCCCTTTGTACCCCATATTATCCCCCCTAGGTATATAACATTCCACCCCCCTTAGCATGTTTCGACCTCAAAACATGGGAAGAAGAAAAATAATAAGATCTACTCAAAAGAGTAGTCCACTGGTACCATGCACGTGCATCTAACCATCCAAGAGAAAGGTGAACCCTCAGTTTCATTGGTGCCTCGCTCACTTGAGATGGAAGTTGACCATGGTAGCTTTTCTGTGTTGATGTGTAGTAGGTGGATGTTCGCTCCTCTTTATCTGTCCTGCGAGGGTTGTTGTCCTTGTGGCTAATTGGTTGCCATCTTGATGGTTGTCTTGCGGGGTGATGTGGGTGATGATATGTTGAAGTTTTAACGCACGGTATCTTTTTCTTTAATTCACCCCTTACTGGAGCTTGACTGTTATCTAGTGCATGTTGTGGTGCCTGCTGTGGTGTCTTATATTCTAATATTACTTCAACCACCGAACCCTCATCTGATGTATTAGCACCTGTAACCTTTTCTGCTTCAACCTCTGTTTGTGTTTGATTGTCGATCATCACTGGTTCATTATCTGATATGTCAGTCCCCAGAACATCTTCTGCTTCAGCCTCCTTGGACTCAACCTGTTTATTGATGGAAATATCCTGTAATGTAATTTTCTTCTTTTTATACCAGAGTTTCAAGAATTTCTTCTACACATTAATATTGATAGTACCCACAGATTCCATCCAAGAATATCCGAAAACAACATCCATATTATCCATCTCTGAAGTATAAAAATCACCATGAAACACATACTCATCCTTAGAAACCTTCAAATCCTTGTACACTTGATCATCCTCATCATTCACTTGTGTGTTTTCAATGTGTTTCGCTAGAATTTGCAATTTTTTTGCCAAGTTAACATTGATAAAATTATGCTTGCAACTAGGATTTATAGAAGCAATGATCTTCTCCTTTTGAATCAATCCATGAACCTATAATAAGGATATACCAGTAGGAAAAAGCCCCACATGTTTCTCCTTATCTTGTTTTCTGGCATGAGACCATCTGTCTAAAAGTAATTTTTCAAATTCTTCATCGGGTAGGTTGGAACACTTCTTTTGGTTAAGTAATCCCCACCATGTGGCTGCCTCATCTTCAAAATTAAACACTACAAAAGTTCTCCAATTATGTGCCCATAATGACTTGTGTTTTCTTATGTATTCTTCAATAGTAAGACCATTATCTTTTCCTGTAAAAAGAACCGCCATGAAGAGGGTTCTGAAAAAATTCACTTACTTGGAGAAAATTTGAAATTGTCACAGTTCCGTTAATATTTCTCAGAACCCCTATTATAACCTATTTTCAGAAATGGAACAATCATTCTGCATCTTCCCATGTGATAGAAATCTTGATCCAGACACTGGAATTTCAAATCTGCACTGCAACTCTCCCACCGTCACCAAAATTTCTGCAAAAAAGAGTTGATTTTAAATCAGCGATATCTCTCTCGTCCGAACTCCGATTCCACTGTTTTTTTTTTTTTGAAATCGGATATTTTTTCACAAAGAATTCAGGTCTGCAATTAGATTCTATAGATCTTGCACCAGGACGTCTAGATCTGGTCCGCAAACTTGCTGCCCCGAAAAATTGTCTGTAACCCCACTGATTTTTAAATCAGCGATATCTCCTTCATCCAGACTCTGATTCGACTGATTTATTTTTTGAAATCGGGTATTTTTTCACATAGTATCCAGATCTACAATTAGAGTTTGCAGATATTACACCAAATCATACAAATCTGATCTGAAAAATCGCCGCCACCGAAATCCTGCAAAATATATATATATATATATATATATATATATATAATTCTCCACTTCTTTGCCCAAGAAAGTGCTCTGATACCACTTGTTATAGATTTGACCCAAAATATATGAGAAATAGAAATAAACCCAAGAAAGAATAAGATTGAAATAGATAAAAATGATTCTTTATTGATGTCAAAACCCTTAAGGTAGGGCAACACCATACATTCACTCCTTAAGGAAGAAGAACACTCCACAAACCATATGCTTGCTCATACAATAATCCTTGACATTACTTGACTTCTCTCCATGTGGAGTCTCTAGCCTCTATATAGGCCTCATACATACAATACCATGGGTCATTACCATGGTTCCCTCATACCATCGAACTAATATCATGGGCCCATTACATTATTACTAACTACTTGTGGTCCCTTACATGATATGGGTTAACCACCTTATTTATTACTATGGCCCATCCCATTATTACATTATTACCTTGGGTACCTCCATTTGTACCCCATATTATCCCCCCTAGGTATATAACATATCCTCTACAATACATTCACGCTCCATTCTTTCATTACCGCCACCCTAAACCCTATATCAATAGATCGTTTTCACCTCCAAAATCATTTGCTCAGTTCCGTGTCGTAGATGTGGGATTCATTAAGGCCCTCCTATGATGGGTCACTTCTTGTTGACATCAGCTCATTATTCAAGAAGTCGACTTAGGAACAACCCCTTTCAGTACTTTGAAGCTTGCATGCCTCAATGGCAAGTTTCTCATTTTCAACGACAGGTTTACATCAATGGCCTTCGACAGGAAGATTTTGCGTGGTGTTCGACGCAAAGTCCCTTTTTCACACCATGTGAATTGTACTGTAGTAACTTGAGGATCATTGTCATTATTGGTGATCCCTCTTGCGCCTGTTAACAACTTACATCATTGGCTGGTAATCAGGCGATGTCTTTCCATGTTCGACTCTAGAACATTTTTCACATGGATCGACTTGTACTCTAAGTGAAGATAAAACGAGTTTTGAAGACCCCAGATCTAGTTTCATCCATCCGGGCTGCGATATATTTAGGAATACAAAGACATCAAATGTACATCATTGCCGAATAGATGATCATCCAAATCAAAGATGATGACTCTGTCCGAATCATCAATCTACCACACAGATGATTGTCTATCCTATGTACATGAAAATGAATTTATAAAGTTGAGCATGGGAATGCTCGCCTCAGCTAGATCATGAAAAATGTTATGAAGATAATGTATTGTATTGTATCTTATTACAGGTCGCCTCCCAGCTTGAAAAAACTTTGGATCCTCATGGTAAAGCATTTCCCCCGACATCAAAAGATTAACGAACTCATGCTTTAGGGGGCAATTTTTATAGACATTTTTGGGCACTACAACCCCAATCATAAATGTCTATAAACTGAGGACTCCTAAGTCCCTAAAAGTGTTGCTTCACTACCTAAAGGAACAAGGTCAACTGATTACATCATCTCCTAGAAGTTCTCCACAGAAAACTGCTCAAAACTGGTCAAAACTAGACCATACAGAATGCCCAATGCAGAGGGTGTGATATATACTACCTTCCCAGTGTAAAAGGTGTGATGCATACTGGATGGCCCCTCTGTAGGGTGTGATGGGCGAGAATGGACAAATGGCAGAGACAATTTGCGAGGTGGAGGATCATAGAATCTTCTAGAAACTTCCCCTCTGACATTTGCCTCTCTGATTTCACCCAAGGATGAGTAAGAGATCATCAATCACCAAGTGGAATCAAGAAATATCAGAGAGAGGACACTAATCAAAATCCTAGAAGCTGACTCACCCCTCTACAATCATCTATATATGGATCCCTCATCACAGAGATCCAGAGGCTGGAATCTTGTATCTTGTAGAGAAGTGTTGTTGGTTTTCTGGTGTAACATCATATTGTTGGGTGATCTAAGTTTTACTTGAGGTGAAGAAGGGCTTTCCTGTTGGAGGATGATGCTGGGTCAAAACAATTGGTTGTAATCCTCTTGTTATTCTTGATATTAATAAAGCTATTCGAGTTTTCCTCCACATTCTTGTATGTTTGATTATATATGCATTTGTGTGGTCAATACATATCTGGTCTTGTGTTGTTTATGACTATAGATCTTTGTTCTTCGATAGTATTATGCTGCTTTGATTCCACAGGTGCTCTTTGAAGCTATGTAGACAAAGAAGGAGTGGAAAAGATCTATCGAGAAGGAGAGGACCCAAGCAAGGAACCAAGTGCAAGACAAAGGTTGGTATCCTTTGTTCCCCTCTTGTCTATTTTTCATAAAGGAAAGCGAAAGTAGTTTTAACTTGTTTGTTTCTAAGATAGCTACCAGTCTTAGTGGGAGTAGCATCTCTAAGTGGACACTATTTCCAATAACACATACACTACCCATCATTGATGACAGTATCAAAGCAATGAGAGTAAAGTCCAATTCAAATTGAGAGGCCAAAGCCTCACTCGTCTCTCCTCCTGAGGACTTCTTCTTGGACTTCTTGAGCAGATAGTTTGTAGCAAAATGTCCCAACTCATGACAATGAAAGCACTTAAATTTTGACATATATTTCTTCTTTCCTCCATGAAAAGAATCTAATTTGGAATGGGACACCTTCCCTTTCCTCTTCCTTTCCTTACCCGCTAAGGCATAATTTTCCTCAACATCATTCTTTGAGGAGGACCCTTCTCTAGTGTTCATTCTGATCTCCTCCTGCATCAAATCTAACCATAGTTGTTACCAATCTGGCAGCTTCTCCCTCTCATTGATAGAGTTCTGATAGCTATTCAAACTCTTGGGAAGGCCTAGGAGAGCTAGGCTCACCATATCATCCTTGACAACAATTATTCCAAAACTTCCAAGATCATCACGACAGTGACTAAAATTGGTCAAGGATATATAATTCAAGCTTCCTACCAAGGTAAACTCAAGCCTCAAATCGTAGAAAGTCGTTTTCTGATCCTAGAGTATGTATTGCAAATTCGAATTTCACCTATAATCCCCAAACTCAAAACTTCGAAATCTCCTCTAGTATACTATCTTTAGCTCTAATACCATGTATATTTTCCTGTAGATTCACAGCTCATGTAATGTACTAAAACAAAAGACAAGAATCTACTCTATTCTTTAAATAGCGGAAACCAATAGATCAATGAAAACAAGAATCAACAAGAGGAAGATAATCAAAGACACATAACACAATTGTTTCTTTGGGGAAATCCATTGCTCATAAACCTGACTATCTATTGCCTTAATCAAAAATCAAAGTGATAATAAAACGCTTGCTCTCACTAGAAAAAATCCTTCACAAATATGATCAACTCTCTGCCTCACAAGCCCACACTGACCAACACTTAGCCAGTTTTTGTTGCCTACCAAGCCCCTACATCCTTACACAATTCTTGTGAGGATTAGCCCATATTTAATTGGGAAATCCTTCCTCCATAACTACGCAATCCAAAACTAGGTCCTTCTCTGATTTCATGCATGACCTGTACAACTTGGATCATCATACAACTGATAGTACATTGCCTGTGCACTCTAGTCTCAATTGAGACATTCTTTGAACCAACATGCATGATTTTCTCATGAGGGAATCTTCAGTTGGCTGGAGTAACACTATGAGCCAGGTGGATATTGGTGGCCACCTACCTATTCCACCTAGACTCCCCAGTCAGTTTCATTTGTTTCCTTATTCATTTCAACATTTACTAATTTTTGGTAGTTTTTCAAGTCTTGAACTTCCAGAGAAGTTTTGACCCCATAAATGGCATTTTTTTAGGGTTCACGGCAGGCCCATTGTCATAGACATGGGTTTGTAACAAAACCTGTAGTACTCAGTGATACCTTTGCAACAAGGTATCATACGCGCCTAATGAAGATAATATGACCAAGTTATGACCTCAGAATTTTGGTTGCCAAATAAACCCCAATGGTGCCCACAAACTCTTGGTGTTACATCTCCTAGGGTAAGGGTTTTGGTTATTTAGGGTTTTCTCATGTGTTATAGCTCCAAATCTGACTCTTGAGGTTTGTGATGCTACACTCATGGCCTAGGGCAACCCCTCCTTCCAGACTTGGTCCCAAATTTAAAAAACAGTGTTTTATTCCCTATACGCGACATTTCCCTGAGCTAAACGCGTGTATACATGGGTCTGTGTATACCCAACCCACGTATATTTTAAAAACACTTAAAAATAAATAAATCTCCTTAATTTTGGGCAGAGATCACGGGTTTTACCTGTTGATTACCTGTTAGTGCCCGTGGCCCAACTGTTCCCAACAAATTCCCAACTAAAAAACTACTTTGGGAGAACTATAAAAAGGCTTCTATGGGAAGGCCGAAGGGAGGAGAGAAGAGAGAGAAAGATTACTATGCTGAAATTTCCCTGACCAGGTCTGAAGATCCTTGTGCCTCCTGCACTTCCCCCATTCTACAGGAAACCCTTGTTTCCTTGTGTGTGTTGATGATTTCATACTACTTGAGATATCATGGAGTAAATTCATGGAAGGGTTTGTAAAGCTTAGACTGGATGAAATCGGGAGACAGTCGCCTGGAGCCTGCGAAAGACGAATTAGGTGAAATATTCTTTTCTGTACTTTTATTTGTCTATAATAAAGAAACACATGTCTTTGTTCCTGATATAAATCTTCATGTTTATGATATTCATGTTATGATTCATATGTGATGGTTGTTTAATGGCATAACTAATACCTTTCTTATAATAGTGAAGATGGTTTCTTTATGATGTTTAGTCCATATATTGTTGTACTTTCTTGAATTGATTGTTTTGTAGGTCAAAGGAGCAAAAGGAACTCTAAGAAGGGTTTGGACCCTGGAAGGCTCTTCTCAAACGTAGGACCTCAGGTACGCCCCCTATCATAGAGTTTGCTTATAGTAGCATTATGGCTGTATGGAATGTGTGTTTCTTTGCATAGATAACCTCCAGTATATAGGGTATTCACCCAAGACCCTAGGAGAGTTTATCCCACAACATCATATTTTTAAATAATAAATAGGCCCTTGATCCTCATTGTAACACAATGCAGAGGCATGTACCTCCACATCTCTTCTCATAGATAAGCTACCATCGCCTGAGCTATCTTATTTCCATCTTGTTTGTAAGCATAGTTTAGTATTTTTCTATTAATGAAATTAAGTGTTTTTTGCATCTCTGTGTTTATGATTATATCTGTAAGTTGTTGCATTCCTATTTAAATTCAAATCAGTGGTATCAAAGTGGTCTGCTCTTTCTCTATTTTTCTTTTCATCCCCAATGAGGTCAGGGTATAAGGAGTTAGGGCTTGATCTGGTTGAACCATTGCAATATCAGCCTCGTAAAACCCGATGACCTCCCATGTCAGAAGAAAATAATGATGAGGGGGTAGGAGATCCTTTCAAAATGTTGCTTGAGGAAGCTCTCAAGCGAAAGAGGGGTGTGATGATGGATAACTTTTCCCAGATCCTTCGACAACTACCCACAGGCAATGCATATTCATCTAGCAGCCACTCTGGAGGCATCACTCCTTTTAAGGTACAAGTTAACTTCAATATTCTCATATTTGAAGGCTTGATAGATGCAAATGTCGTAGATAAATGCTTAAATCTATTGGAAGGATATTTTTTAGTTCGTGACTTTTCCAATAGGGAAAAGATTAGTTTGTACTTCTCAAAGCACCACCACACATCTAGGACTTCTGGGAAACCTAATGTGAAAAAAAGGAAAAGAGTGAACACTCACTCTTTTTAGCTGCACCCACTTAGAATTCTTTCCAAGATGCCATCAAGGAAAAATATTATCCTATCGAGAGGTATGAAGACAAATAAATAAAGTGGACCATGCTACGGCAAGGAAGGGACCAAGATGTGCCAGAGTTCACAAATATTTTCGATACCCTTCGCAGGAAGCTGGGTATCAAGGATACTGAGTGGAATTTGGTGCTCAATTACTGCGGATATCTACACAAGTACATCCATGATGAGATGGAGTTCCTGGACATTTCCTCACTCAGCATGGCGTATCGATATGGCGTCAATATCGAGTAGAAGTTTAAACAGAAGAAGCAGGATTTTGGATATACAAATCCAAAGTAAGGAAAAGGTGCCCCAAACCATAAAACAAAGGACCAAGCCAAAGTGGGGCTACCTAGGATAGCTCGTTGAAGCCATAAGCAAAGAAAAACACCATGAAGATGAAGAAGGACACAAGAAAATGGTGTGAGTTCCATAAGAGCTCCACTCACAAGACAAGTGAGTGTAAGGCGAAGCAGTCACTAGTAGCCAAGAAGAAGGCTTCCGAATTAGATACAGGTTCCAACTCTGAATTAGAACCCGATAAGGGAACTAAAAAAGGGAAGTAGATCATTGATACGAAGCCCAGTGCCACCATGGCCACCACCAAGATCTAGAATATTGAGCCTAAAGATCCAAAGGAGGGGGAACACCTCATCCACTCATAAATGTGGGTGAAGGGTTCTCCACTATATTTCATTGTCGACAATGGGAGCCAAAAGAACCTCATTGCAGTAGAAGTCATGAAGAAATTGGGCCTAAAGACTACAACACATCCACAACCATACACCATCAGGTGGCCTCACCAAGGACGAGATCTTTGCGTCAGCCAATAGGTCTCCTTCCCTACAACATCAAGCCCTTTAATGGATGAGGTACTCTATGATGTTGCTCCTCTTGAATTTTGTGATGTATTGTTAGGAAAACCATACTTGTGGAAGTGATATGTTATATATGAGTCTAGAACTTGCTTTGTGATTATTACTTTGGCTAATAAGTTGTACATGATATCGGAGGTAGCCCCACCTGCCTCCATCTTTTTGATCACTACAAAGCAATGCAGTAAGATCATTTCCTAGACCAAGATTTTTTTTTTCCTTATGATTTGCCCCCAAGGCAAGAAGAAGGTTATGGCCATGGCTTCTAAGTAGGGCTCCTCTATACAACAACAATTGATGGACAAGGTTGTGGAGGAGTACAAGGATATTTTGGACTCACCCAGAGGGGTACCTCTGCACTGTTAGGTCAAGCACTCCATTGATCTGACTCGGGCACGCCGCTGCCCAATGGACCGATCTAGCGACGCTCTATTATGGAGTACAATGAGATGAAGAAGAAAATTCAGTAATTATTACAGAATGGGCACATCAATCCAAGCTCATCACCTTGTGGGAGCCTGATTGTATTGGTACAAAAGAACGATGGGACCTGGAGGCTCTGTATTGACTATCGGGCACTGAACAAGATCATTGTCCAGAACAGGTATCGAATCCCGTGGATTGATGACCTTCTAGACCAATTGAAAGGAGAAAAATATTTCAAAAAGATTGACTTGAAGTCAGGTTATCACCAGGTGCCAATCAAATCCTCTGATGTGTGGAAGACTACCTTCAAATCCAAGGAGGGCCCTTTTGAATGGTTTTTCATGCCATTCGGATTGACAAACGCCCCTGCAACCTTGATGAGACTGATGGATGACATCTTTTGACCCTTCACCAATGCAATCATGGTGGTGTATTTAAATGACATCTTGATCTTCATCCAGATTTGGGAAGAGAAACTCCACCATATTAAATAGGTCCTTCAAACCCTACGACAACACAAGTTGTGTGCTAACTTAGAGAAATGCACCTTTGTCCTGACCTAGATTCAAAACCTGGAATACATAATTGATGAGCATGGTGTTCATGTGGACCCATCCAAGATACAAGTCATTCGGGATTGGCTAGCCCCAACCACTCTAACAAAGCTCCGCATCTTTTTGGGTCTAGCGAATTTCTACCATAGGTTCGTGTTGGGGTTCTCTCATATCACTTGGATTTTAAGTCAAGTCACCAAGGTCGGAGAAAAAGAAAAGTTTTTTTGGTTCGAAACCCAAAAAAAGGCATTCTTCAAGTTGAAAAATCGCCTCTATTCTACACCAGTTCTCACATTACCAGACCTACAATAACCATTTTATATTGAGACAGATGCCTCTGTTACACTAAAATTTGTCACCATGACTATTTGCAGTTAGTTTGGCTCCATCAACAGTCATACTATCCTCCTTGGCAAGCCTCATACCTCTGCTCTCCATGTCAAACTTCAAGAAAGAGAGAAAGTCATTAAAAACATATTTATCTCTAGGTACGCAGATTCTCTCATCCTTACGTGCGTGTACGCATCCCAAATTCACAATACCTGCGTCCTTGCACGCTCTGTATGTAAAGGGATGGGTGCGTACTCCTGTAAAGGTCAAAAGGCGTGAGTTTCATCTTAAAAAAGTTACTTGTGGTCAAATCTAGAGCATTCTAGAAGCTTGTTTGAAGTGTATTGAGCGCCTCCAGATGGTTCATGTATCCCTATGAAAGAGGAACTTATCCCATCAAGGGAGGAGCTAACCCATCCAAAGAGGGACTTATCCCATTGATGGTGGACCTAATTAACTTCCTCTAGAGCATTATAAATATAGGCATTGGGCCAGAGGAGGGGAGGTTGAAAGCTGAATATTCCAAAGGGTAGATGCTGCTGGAATTAGGACTTCCTCGTAGAAGCTTGCGAGGAGAGATTCATATCCTTTCTTGTTTCATTTGGAAGTGGGTGAGCATATCAAAGTAAAGGAAAAATCTTGCTGGACCCTGGGAGGAACTTGCACAACACCAAGGCTTAGGTTGTAATGGTTTCTTTTGTTTCCTATTAATAGAAATAAGTCCATTCTTCTCAACAATTTGTTATTAATGAGTTGTTTCATATACTCCTTGGTCTGTATGTTGAATATGTTTTATTTTATGAGATATTCAGGTGCTATTTAATCGTTTGATTGTTAGTGAATGCAGGTTTCTAAGTGAAGGAGGAGCTCATCGGGATCGACAAGGCTAGACTACTACAACAGCGTTGGACTACAGGTAGGATCTAAACACTTGATTTCTTGTATGGTAAATGCATGTTTAGAGAAGGATTGCTCTTAATTGTCTTGTT
>APFE030062272.1:109825-140503 GCA_000404065.3 Pinus taeda | reverse complement strand
CGTGGCACTAGTGATTATGGTTTGTGCTACCAAGGAAGACCAGGATTGGACAGAGTGTTGGATATCCGTGGCTTTGTTGATGTAGACTAGGCTGGAGATCTGGATCAGAGAAGATCTACATGTGGGTATGTGTTTAACCTATTTGGAGGTGCAGTCAGTTGGATGAGTAAGAAACAATCTGTAGTGGCACTATCAACTACAGAGGCAGAATACAAGGCAGCCACTGATGCAAGCAAGGAAGCAGTTTGGTTGCAAAGGTTGTGTTCAAGTATGGGGTTAGTACAGGGAGATATAAGGATAGACTGTGACAACCAAAGTGCAATTTTCTTGGCAAATAACCCTACTTATCATTCAAAGACAAAGCACATTGATGTTTAGTATCACTTTGTGAGGGATATGATAGAAGACAAAAAGGTGTCGCTGGTAAAGGTGGACACTTTGAAGAATACTGCAGATGCATTCACAAAATCTGTGAGCTCTGAGAAGTTCTCTTGGTGTAGAGAAACAATGGGCGTTTCAGGGCTGGAAAAATGACTAAGCTCTCGTGTGGCCCCCTGTGGAAAGAAAACAACAAGTGGGAGATTGTTGGGTTGTGTTATATTCTTTCCACATAGTTAACAGGGGGTTCAAGGGGTACCCCCAACACCACTTTATGGGGTCCGGGGCAGCGCCCTGGAAAATTTTGGTTTTGGACCCTATGTTAGGTTAGGCGAACCCACCTATGGTTTTGTGCATGATTTTCACACATGTTTTTTGGACGCGATGGTTTTAAGTCCATGGTTTTGGACGCGATGGTTTTCGGTCCATGGTATTGGATGCTTCGGCATGTATAAATATGTATTATATAATTGAAAGGAACATAATGAAAAATCAAGCTGGTAGTCCCGGTTTTGGGATCCAGTGGGAAATCTCAGTGTATATGTGTTTTATGTGTTATGCTCTCGCATTTTTATTTTTCCTGTGATTTAGAATTCGTGTGCCGGGAATTTCTATACAGGGTTAAAACCTACAATAGCAATAATGGATCAAGGACTCATCTAGAGGGACAACAAGAAGAGATCAATAGAAAAGATGAAGTATTAGCAAGGCTAGAATAGAAATCCAAGATAATGGCCCTAGTAGTGGAGATCAAAACGATCACAGCTAAAAATAAAGATCAGTGAATGTTATTCAAAAAATTGATTAAAAGGAGTGTACCTATAAAGAATAAATTTCACTTTTGAAAACTCAATTGGAAGAAGGAAAGAAAATTGGAGAAGGAATGAGGAAGTAGTACAAGGATATGGAGGATAAGTATCAAAGACTAAATTTTGAAGCAACTATTTCAAGGGAAGAATTAGAGAAGACCGGATCTAGAGCTCAAGAATCTACAAGAAAATCAAAAAATGTTGGAGCGGCTAGTAGCAGTGTGAAAAAGGAGAGTCATCAGCAAAACTAGCAGCCATGCAATAAAGAAAGTAGGAAAAAGGGATGTAACCAGTGGAAAAGGAAGAAGAAAAGGAAGGGAAGATGCTACAACTATCGACAACACAGAAATTTTGTAGCAAATTGCAGTAATGAAGAGATCAAATCCTCTCAAAAAAAAGAGTGGCCAAAGGAGAAGTAGTTGTATGCATGCATGCAAAGAAGACTACCCTCATCACAAAGGTCATCAATGGTCAACGATAAAAGTCCCTTTTATGGTTATTGTTTCTCATGCAATGATTTTGGCCATAGGGTTATTGACTGCAAGGTCAATGCATGGAATAGAAAACAGATCAGTAGAATATATCAGTATATTCCTAAGTTCCTTGGTTACATAAGGTGCTTTGTGTGTGACAATATTGGCCATAAGGCCAAGGACTGTAAGTTGTGCATGTGTTACAGGAGATCCAATTAAAGAGAGAAGAACATGCAAGGCCAACCACATAAGAAGAAGGAAGATCAAACCCTTAAAGTTTGGAGGAGAGAGTAGCAAGGGACTCCCACCAAAAACTAAGGCATGCAGGGTCTCAAGGGGAGCATATGGCCACATCTTGATTTGCATTAAGACCATTGGAGGTGACGCCATATTGAAAAGAGTGCATGAAGGTAAATTCTCATATTAGGAAGTGGGTGCATGTGTTCAAGGGGATTTCATGAGGTTTGAAGTGTTATTTTATTTTTGATCTCTTGTTATTTGTAGTTTGATATCAGTTGGATCAGCCATACTTTTTATTGATGATCTTTGGAGCAGTTGCATGTTGATAGTCTTAAAGGAAATATTGTGAGATAGATTTTATTTTTTTTTACCATATATTGCAAGATAGTATGTTTGCATTGCATAGTTGGTATATTAATGGTGCACATAGTACTACATCATGTTTATGTCATGTATTTCCATGCATGTGAAGCTGCCATGGAGATTACATGATGGTGTGATGGAGGTAGTCCATCTAGAGTATGAACTTTATTGCTCATGTTGTATATTTCTAGATGTATTATACATGTTGTTTCGTATATGTTTTTCTTTTGGATGGTTGAGGAGCAATGAGTTTATGCACTTATCCGAGTTGAATAATAGATATATATATAGTTGTAGATGTATGGAGAGAGTTTGTTGTTATATGAGTACATGATTTTTTGGTATGATGTATGTTTTTGATGAGATATTGCACATTTATATGGTTAAGTCGTGATCTTATGTTGTTGTTGATGATGCATAGATTAGTTCTCTATTACATTGCATATTTGGCCACACATTGATGATGTTGGAGTGATTGTTTCTACATTGTCTCATCTGCTACTAGTGATATAGTTGTTGATTTGTTGTATGGAGTTAGAGTTGGTGCTATGGTAGTATGTTGCTTGTTGTTGAGCTTCACTGATGATTTATTGCTTCATGATGAGGATGCATATATTGTTAGTTCTATATCATGCTATTCATGTTGGAGTTTTCAAATGTTTATGTTGGAGATGTGTATGTGGAGCATGGTGGTTGTTAGTGGTTCTATTATGACTTTTCTACAAGTGTTGTTGGGATCCTTGATTATGGCCAAGATGTTGAGAGTATCCATGCACTAGCTATTGTTGTTGCTACATGTATAGCTTATATCATTGTTTATGGAGGCCTTCTATATAATGCTCATGCCATTTGTTGTATTCTCGTTGATGTTTTTGTATGTATCATATATTATTGCTCATTGATTCCATGAACTTATGTTATATCATCATATTAGGCATGCATAGAGGAGAGAACATAACACTTATGTGAGTTGTAAAATCCATGTATTATCATTATTTCATCTTTTGGTTTGTTGGTCATAGAGAAACCCATAATGTCTAACATGTATTGTCAATTAGGTGTGGGCTAATGAGTGTCCAATCCATGTATTATTTTGTATACCAATGATGTAGCCCTATTACATTGGGTGCATGATGTAAACTTGCGTCCATAGAGTCAATGGTTGGTGATAGGTGTGTTTTTTGAGGAGTTATATGTCAGTCCTATGTACTTGTCACAGCCATGTATTTGCACCATGAAGCCTTGTATATGAATGGTACTTTAGTGTATAACATTTCTCAAAATTAGTTGGAGTCATGGTTCATGAGTAGTCTCTTGCACTTAGAAAGAAGGCTTATTTTAGAAAAGCAGAAGTGTTTCTACGTCAGCGAAGGAAGTGCATTTGCAAGTCCATTACATGATTAGGGGGAGCATGTTTAGTATCAAAGATTGCATGGCATTGGCTAGAGACATGTTCACAGCTGAATTCCTTGTTTTAAATGCTTATCTTACAGGAGATACATATTTGGTTTGCATTGGCATGGTGTTGAGTATGATATGGGTGATATTTCTCTCATCTAACACATTTTTGGAATTGTTCTTCAATGTTGGTATTTCCCTTTGCCATTAATGTTGAAGGGGGAGATAATTTGGCATGTATGGAGATTAGTTAGATCAGCTTCTAAGTTGTAGAGAGTGTATGGAGATCAGTCTCAAATGTTGGAGATCAAGTTGAGGTTGACATCAAATCCAAAGCAGGAGATTGTTGGCATTGTAGTGTTGGCATTGATGTCAACATTGTCCTGATATTGTTTGTCAAATGATTTATGTCAACCTGATGGTGGTAGTCCTCCTTATGATTGTGATGAGTGTTATTTGGCATTGTATAGAGGTATTATGTTCATTATTTTGTTGCAGTGATGTGATCCGCTTACTCGTCTTGTTGGTTCACACTGATATCAACATGGTTATGACCTAGTGTAGGATATGCTTAGCTAGTGGAGGAACTCAAGGTGGAGTAGAGATGTGTTAGAGGTAGTTGGATAGTTTAATGATGTTGCTATAGGTGGATGATGTTTCTATAGGTGTTGGAGGTATTTGGACAAGTTGATGATGCTACTACAGGTGTTAGAGATGTTGATCCATGTTGAGGAGTTTAGTATATTAGGTCTTCATGTCCCTAACTTGTTGCAAAGGTCTTTGGCTTGTGTTAACAATTGCAGAGTATGTTATTGAGATATGGAGGTGTGTACAGATGTTGGAGAAGTTGTGCAAGAAATTGGGAGAAGTTCTGAGCTTAAGATTTATTGTTTTCTCCTATAATTTTCCCCAGCTGCTAGGAGAGTGTGCCATGGGTGTGATTGAAAGCCTTCAGACGAGATTTTCCAGTGTTGTTGTGCATGCAACGAAAATATTTTTTGTCGATATTTGCTAGTGTTATGGGTGGGGTTGAGGCCTAAACTATAAATTCTCTACATTCCTCGCGCATCTAAGGATTTTTATTGGTTTTTCCAATTGTAATGTCCGGAAATTTTCATTATAAGGTCATAAAAAGGTTAACTTTTAGAATATGGTTAAAGTGAATATTCTCTCTCATTAAGTGAAGTTAGTGGCAGATCAAGTAGGAAGATCTGATTCAAAATGTAAAAGTGTATGAACAATGTTTTGTTGAGCTTAGTAATTTTTGGTATTTATTGAGTTAATCACTTCAGATCGTATATATATTGGATAGAGCTCAGTGATAGATAGGTTGGTTGTGTTATGTATTGTGTGAGTGTGAGAGAGGAGAGTGTGTGCAAGCTATGAGGGTTATGATGCAGAATTTCTAAAGTGGTTTGTAGATGTTATAGAAGGTAGCAAAACCATATTTCAGCCAACATTTTATGCAGAGAGCGAGGATATAAAGTAAGGATTGGTTGCAGGTCGGTTTGGTGATTGGTAGCAATTTGGATATTCTCCAGTTTATTGTTGAATGAAAAAATTATTTGTGAGCATATTTTTGTATTGTAGAGAGGGTTTTTTATGATGTATTTATCATATTATTTTATGGATCGTTTGTGTTGGTTGATTTTATTTTTGGAGACTACTGTGTTGTTGTTGAGCCATGAATTTATCCTTTGAGTTCAGTATGAAAATGAATGAAAGCATGGCTCCAAGAGTTTGATAGGGATGGTGGCTCCTTGTTGGTGGTATTCAGCAAAAAGGTATTTTGGGGGTTGTATCTCCATCCGTGGTGGCAGATATTCTAGTGGTAACTGGGCGAGGCTCGTTGGTTGTGGATGCTTCCAACGGATGGTTATCCATAGATTCATGTGAGTAGATACTTCTTATCTAGTGAATGCTAATAATACTGAACATATGGGTGGTAGCTCCTCACTAGTGGAGGCTAGCTAAATTGTTGTAAAATATTTGATTTGATTAATAATATAACTACAAGCAACACAACAACAACAAGGGTGGTTTTTTGTCCTAGAGGGGGGTTTCCACTAGAAATATTTGTGTCTCATGTGTTGAATGTTTTCATGGTTTCATGCTTATGGTTGATGCATTGACCTCTATTCATGTGTTTTATTTTTTGAATGTTTAAAGGTTTATTGATTGGAGAAAAAATTATAAGTGCATGCACTACTAATCCACTCCCCCTCTTAGTAGTGTTATACATTTCTAACATTCATATTAATTCAAGGAATAAATCTACATCATAGACAACATAACGTCCGGAGGGAGGAAACACATATCGACCTTTGAAGTCATACGGAAACAGTATATGCTAACTACACTAAAAACATAAACCCCATTATCATTACAGGTTAGGGAAACACCATAATCACTAAAGAGCCTGAAATGAGAGCCGAGAATAGAAATGGGCACCTGAACCTCAAGCTTGACATCGCCATCACATATGAATACATAGATAAATGGCCTACATGCCATGACAAAGAACCATCAGACAACAAGGATAAAATACGAATAGCTTGCAAGAGGGGAAATAACCTAATCCAACCCAAGCATTCGCCCTTCGTCCAAAAACTTCATACCAATTGCTAAGAATCTTAATTTTAACGTCTTAGATACAAAATATTTCTTTAAAGGATGAGCCTTAAAACGAAAATAAAAACTTAGAAACACATGGACACGATCCAAATAAGTATATATCATATGTAGATAAGAAGACCACCACAGGACCTTTCACAGACTAAATCAAAAACATCAGGAGAGACCTGGAATTTACCCACCACCTCTCACAAACAATATTCATTCTATGAGGAGGAATTGTTAGAAAGAACATGAGCACTAGAGCTGGGGGGGTCCATCTTCTCTCCCCAATCTGAAGTCACAATCTATGTGTCTCTCCAAAAGCATCAGACAAGCCTCAATTTTATCCACGCAAAACCTTGGGTTCCTCAACATTCTCTTCACATCCTCAACAGAGGGAAAGATATTATATTTTTCCACTTACTTGTCTCTCATAACCAACCACAGAAGAATTTTCATTTACCAATGGAGTGCTAATAAGTTCAGATGTTTCTTAAACCTTCCCCTAGTGTGCCCAAGTTTCAATACCCATCCTGACATGTCTTCCAATAATTTTGAGTTTGAGAGAGATTGCCTCTCTTCACCTACTTTAATCTCAATCTCATGAATCTCCTAACGAGTCTTAGGTGGAATAGCACTAAAATGAGTCACCAGGTAGTCATGGGAAAACAAATTGCACCATGTTGACATATATGAGTTCCGCCACCTCCTCCCCTCATGCTCCTCCCCCTCTTCCTTGGCGACATCGTAGAGTCACAGGAGAGTTATTTAATTTCCTTACAAGGGATGCCTCTACCTATAAAAGGACACAAATACTAACTTGAATCTATCTTGGAAAAACTTGGATAACAACAAATAATTTCATCATAGAAACACCAAATAAATTACCTAACTTTGGATGAAGACCCACCAAATAGGGAGGTTGAAATCACTTCTTCATCTAGAGACTCAACCCCCTTTACCGTTGAGTGCATGACACTAAACCCTAGGACCAAGAAACTTATGCATCCAAAATCCCACAGACCAGTAACCAAACCCAACATGGGCCCAAGGGATTGAATTTTTTCCACCTTATGATTGTGGAGGGTAACTTTGACAACCTAGTTTCATCCATCATACACCTTAAGATAGGTTAAATTTCCTATTTTGGGTCCATTGGGCATCAAACATGTTCAAACAAAAACCGAAAGGAGAAAATGGTTTAGGCACCTTCCTTATAAAAGGAGGACACTAAGCATTGAGCAAAACCATTTGGGACAGAAAAATCCAAGATGGAGTTGAATTTTTGTATTAAGGATGTGCTGAGTGTAGGGATCGACATAATGAGTGACTTTGACATTCATAACGTAGTTTTTTGAATAATAGGGCCTATGTCACATCTCATGCAAGCATGAAAGAACTTAAAAAATAATGAATCGCTAGAAAACCTTAATAAATGTGAAATTTTCATTTAGTCTTTAGTGTACTTGGGATATGTGTTTGGTGGAGAGAAACCTAAGGTTAATCTGATGAAGATGGAGGTCATTGTCATGTGGCCAATTTCTACCAATGTCACAAAAGTTAGGACAAGAACACAATCCCTTTAGAAGTTTTTAGCATCCCT
Source organism: Pinus taeda (assembly GCA_000404065.3). Lineage (NCBI taxonomy): Eukaryota > Viridiplantae > Streptophyta > Pinopsida > Pinales > Pinaceae > Pinus > Pinus taeda. The sequence goes on along the minus strand of APFE030062272.1, from coordinate 132,623 downwards.
TTTAGATATGGTTCCATTAAATTGCCATAACCAATGGAAAGAGTTTCCAATGGGAAAAGAATCATGAAAATTATTTTGAAGAGATGGAACATAACATTATTTAAGGCATTAGTTTTCACATTTACCAAATTTACAAAGCCCTTTTAAGTGGCGATGAATAATATTTTATATGATATGGGAGTGAACTTGATGCAGGGAGATAGCAATATTTTATCATTCTAAAATGCTCCATGGAAAAGTCCTAAACTTCTATGCATTTGATAACGAAATATATGCTCCATTTTAAGTTGTTCAAAAATGGAAGCATTTTTTATTAAAAAGGAAACTATCATGTACACCAATCACTGGACACCACCATATTTGAAGGCTTAAAGTAAGCTTTGACAAACAAGACATTACAAGTGATACGGTTTTTATAATTGTTTCATCTTATCATCAAATATTATAATTCCAATACTAATATGTTATACATATAATACTTAACCTATCATAAGAAATCATAATACACACCATGCACTCCAAATGTGAGTGTGGAGCACAATTCCAAGATAGATAGTAAATATGAGTTATATAATAACTCTGTACAGAATAGGAGAACCTCCTCCAAATGTCCTAATACCTTCATACATCCAAATCATGTGTCCCTCAATAATGACTACATCATTTCTATATATACCCATACATTACACATGTGGCCCTGTTGTTAGGCTAATCATTATTGTGTACATTTATCCCAATACCTGTAAATTTAACCCCATATATTCCCCCTGAAAATCATATCAGATACTTTTAATCCCATATGTGTCCCCCTTGGGAGCCATATCATAATAAATTGGCAAACAAGATTCAAGTCCACCCACACCCAAGATCACAACACTAGTATTGTTATGCATTATTATGCACACATAGACTTCCATCCATGATGCAATTAAAGATGAATACACAAAGGTGTGGACTTCAAGGAGGTAATTTAGTAGCTACAAAGATAAGTTCATGAATAATAAGGTGATAACAAGGCTAACTATAATAAATATGGTTTTCTATAAAATTTGGATAAGTTATATGTTTCTAAAGGAAAAACATTTAAACTTATCGACGAGGCTCACACCTTCAAAGATGGAAGGGTTTTGGTGTTGGGAAACCAATGGTTAACCACTAGAGGAATGAGTATGGGCCTAAAATAAGAATATTTAGCTAGGTTTTTTAAAGGATGCATACTTTTTTGTATAAACAACCCTTGTAATAGGAATCAAGGTTTATACCATGACTTAATTATACCTACTAGGCCATGGGAGAGAGTCTCCATTCATATCTAGGTTGATTTTCCTAGAACTAGGAGGGGGCATGATTAACTATTTATGGTAATAGACAAGTTTAATAAGATGTGCATTACCATACCTTCTAAAAAAACAACAAAGGACAAGATGCAACAATCATTTTCTCTAAAAAAAAAAAAAGAATACACTTTGGGATACCAAGGAGCATTATTGTGAACAAAGATACTAGATTTCTCAATGCCTTTATACTAGACTCTAGAAGAACATGGACACTTGATTGAAGAGATTTATAGTTTTCCATCTGAAAATGAATGGGAAAATAGAAGTAGTGAATAGGACATTGCTTCAAGTTTCTAAGGCGATATGAGCATAAGAATCCAAGGACCTGTAATGAAAATTTGATTTATATCCACCTATAAGTCCTCTTTTCAAACTTGATTTGGATATTTTCCACCTTTGCTTTTAAATGTTGTAAATGGTAAACAAAGAGTGAATAAAGATGCCACAAGAAAATTATTTGAAGTATGAAATCATTATTGATAAGATTAGGTTGATCCATTTTTAAGTATAGGATACATTGAAGGAGTCATAAGAAAATTACAAGCCACTACATGAAAAACACAAAAGTAGGGACATCCAAGGTAGGAGATCAAGTTTGGTTCCATTTAAACAATGAAATGTTATCTGCTCCTAATAAAAACATCAAAGTTCTGCAATATTGTCCTTTTGAAGTGTTATAGAAAATTGTTAATAATACTTATAGGCTAAGTCCAATTCCATATACGTCCATTTACTCAGTAGTGAATGTGAAAAAATTAAAACTTTATGAGCCATCCATGTTAGACTAAGAAAATAACATGCAATTCTTAACTACCATAGAGAACATAGAACCAAAATATTAGGTAGATTTATCAAATGATACAATTTTTCATAAGAAGTCTAAAACAATTGAATGGGGATATCATCAACTCTAGCAAGTTGGGTTGAAAAGAGAACTTCTAGGAAAAGTCTAAATGGTATTTCAGGAAGAAGGCAGAGGAAAATTTTCCTCACCGACTTCAATTAAAGATATTAGAGACCAAAATACTCATAAATGAGGAGTTATGATCCAAACCGAATCAATATTTATTTTTTCAATAATATTATGCAAATTTTCCTAGTTATTCATATTGCAAGGTGATTTTTTTGACAAGAACTATGTTTCCAAATTTAGTTTGTTTAACATTTCAGGTGGACACTCCCATCATTGGAGACATAAAACCTTTGAGATGATGTGAAAGTGTTTCACGAGGAGAATAAATAGAATGGGGAGGAAACTAGCTAATATGAATTAATTATTAAAAATGAGTCGAATTTCTTGAAAAAATGTAATGAAATAGAAAGATGGGGAGGAAGAAATCGATGAAGAGTTATAGGAGAAGAAAATATTAAAAATATGATGAAGTAAAAATTCCTAAAAAACATTTTAAAGAGACTTATAAAATATTAAATATTAAACTTAAATAAATAAATAAAAACATATACAAATTTAAAAATTAAAATCTTTTAGTACACATGGGGTAGCCTCAAGTGGTAGTGGTTGTGGAAATCAAGTCTCACCTAACCGGAAGCCTTGGGTTCAAATCTTGGGCTACCTTTACCCCATAGCGGGGTGAATAAGGGACATGTAAACACAAAAATCAGGAGAGTCCTACCAAGCTTACAAAAAAAATAAAAATTAATCTTGTAATTTAATTTAAAAAGAAAAATTAAGAAAATATGTGAGTTAAAAAATATTCAAAATGGAGAATTGGAATTAAAAAAAAAAAAGTGAGAATTTTAACTCCACCTATCATAGTTTTAATATTTTATTCTCCTATAACACTTGATGGGTTCCTTCCTCAGCGTCATTTTATTTTTGTTTTCTTTTTTCAAGAAATTTGACTCATTTTGTAATATTTTTTTAATAGTTAATTCAATTGTTTTCTTCATAATGGTTAGTTTCTTCCCCATTCTATTTATTCTCCTCGTGACCCCTTCACATCATCTCAAAGCTTTTATGTCCCTGATTATGGGTGGAGTGTCCACCCAAAATGTTGGACAATTTAACTTTTGCAAATAGAGTTTTTTTCAAAAATTCATCATACAATATATTTGTTCATCTATTTGGGTATTTTCTATGTACAAAATTTGGAGCTTTTACTTGTAGGGCTCATTTTAGAGGTAGGACCTATTTTTGTGATTTAGGGTATTTAAAATTTCAAATCCCATTTGGCGAACTAAATAGTCATTTTTTGGGTCAACCTTTATGAGCATATTCCATATCTTCTTCGCATTGCTCTATACATCAAGATGTTTTCAAAGACACAAGATCACCTCATTTAGAGTTTGTATAAGGAATTTATGCCTCCCAGAAAGTGGCCTACACTTTATGATCACCATGGTATTGAGTGGATTCCATTTCAACACTGATTAATCACACATTGAACTAATCTCAAGTGAAATTTCAAGAATATTCTATAGGATCCCAAAATCTAATCCTCATTAGAAGTTGAAAAATGAAAAAACCTTTACGGGAACCATATATATCATGTTAAATATTATGTTTTTAGGATAGGAAGGGGTTCCATTCTTGTTGTATTGATAAGTGTTCCATAGTAGAGAAGAGCACAGGAATGGGATATTGGAGCATAACAGAGAGAATAGAAGACCCTATAGTGGCGATATATGCCATAGTCTCAATCATAACTCCATAGTGAGTTCACTATTCTTTGTAATTTATTTTCATATCTAAGAAAAAAACAGAAAGGCATAGTCCTCAACTTCTAGTTTGGTTTCCCCATATTAGGTTTCATAGGGTACATCTTGTGTTCATTATGCAGAGGGTGTAACATCTGTTTTAGCTTATTTTGTTTCAATATCATCTCATTTTGATATTTTTGGCACCAAGCTAGTAATAATAAATCTTAATATTAAGTTTGAAAAAAACAAAAACAAAAAACCAAAAAACATAACAAAGAATTTACATAAACTTGTAACATATGTTTTGATGAATTGTTCTAATGGAATATCCACAAAAATTTATATATGATTACCCCAATAGACATGTCTATTTGGGAATACAACTTTCAGAATTTTAATCTGATTATCAATAATTATTAGGTGGATTATATGGATTTAACCTCTACTAAATATCCACGGAATATTTTTAGTAGTAGTTATGATAGAGGGTTTACATTTATCTCAACGGTAGCTATGCCTTTTTTTATTTTCAATTTAATTAAAAAAAAGAAAGTCATGTTCATAGGTGTCTTTGAGCTCTTAGTATTACTATGTTTTTCTTGTTACATGTTTTTTAAATGTATATTTATTTAAATTCTAATTAATAAGGTAATAATAATATTTAAAATACAGCTATAATTTACTAATTTTTTTTATTTTTTAGATCTAGGCAATTTTAGATGTATCATGAGGTAAGTGTCTAGATGCTTGTTATGGATTGATGCCTATCAACATTTACCAGCTATTTAATTTATATGGTTATGCCAATTCTATTTTTTTCGTTGTTGTTTATTCCCTTTCATTATTTTGTAGTTTTTCCAGTTTGAGTATTGGGAATCTTCAAGGTGGTATTTAAGTAAGTTGATTATTGGTTCTATTATGATGGTAAAAAAGGGAGGGAGGGGAGGATGAATGTTGAATAAAACATAGAGTAAGCTGATTATTGGTTCTATTATGATGTTAAAAAAGGCAGGGAGGGGGGAATGAACATTGAATAAAATATAGAAAAATTAAGGCCACAACACTTTCACCTATTTTTAACCAAAAAATGAGTAGTCTTTAAAAAAAATTGCAAATATTTAATTTTCTTGAAGTAATGCATGGTTTCTTAAAAAAACATTGCTTAAATTGGAGTTCAAATGAAGAAGATATTGCCTATTGAAAAATATATTTTATAATATATCTCCATTTTTTTTACTATAAGAATTGGCAACTGGACTAGTTCCATACTCATGTGACATGAGGTCAATTCTAACTGCTACCATGATAATCTCTAAGTGCCTACGTGTGCCTTTCCATAGACATAGGTTTATTAAGGAGATTTGAACCTTGGACCTCATAGTTTACAAAAGACCTCATAACACAGTTTTGGCAATGAGTTTCCCCCAAGGGGCTAAGGTATTTCAATTTGGTCGTGATCCTATTTCCAAGTTTTTAGAAAATCATTAACAACTTATCATACTTTATTTTTGCATTTCAAAATGCATCTTATTTGTTTAGAAGCTATGCATTATATGATTGGTTTTTTTATTTATAATAAATAAAATATGATCATTTTCCATTTGGACAAAAATGGACAAAGAGTTAAAATTTTCATAAGGGAAGTTAATTAGCAAGAGAAGTAGACAAGATCCCCATAAATATGGATTTTTATAGAAAATAATTTTATAAGAAAATATGAGTATAAATGGGATATTCATATTTTACAAAAGTAGCAAAGAGAGTCTTCACACATTCATTGACAATTACAACACCAATGTTTATCATTGACATTGACACAAAGCGGGGGGGTGGGTGGATAGAAAATGTAAGGATGAAAAATATGTTATTATGGTGATTGAATCTCATCTTATTTATGGTCTATCTGTTTTTGGATAGGGTTTAAAATAGATTATCCAAGAGGATCCTCCCCTTGCAAAACTTGTTAAGAATGTAATAGCAATAAGATCTTCCTCTTTCGTAGAAGAGAACCAAGCATATCAACACACTGATAACACCATAACAAGCTCTAAAGCTATGATTGAGAAATTCTCAATTATTATCAATGTTGATATCTATCGTGGCTTTGAGGGAACATGTCCATGAGAAGGGATTGAGTGCAATGACTCAAATCAATGTTGCGTTGTATATTCTTATCTCTTACAAGTATGGCTATGGGAGAAAAACTTTGGTTACTATTAGTAGTTTTAAATATTTGTTCCCTATGCTTTGGGCTCAAATAATTTTAGGAAGAAAGGGTATATTGTGCCCCTAACACAAAAAATGACAAGAATACTTATGGATGTGATAGATGCATTTAGTGTAATTGTTAGTCCTTATGTTTAGAGGCTAGTAATGATATAATATGTTAATAATGTTTTTATTGTTTATATCTTTACAAACAAATCCCTATTAAGGAGTAAGGCATGTTGTGTAAATATACACAACATCTTGTACAATCAAGATAGGTTGGAATTAAGGAAATTTTGGCCACCATAGAATATCCTTATAATGACAAAAATGGTAGGTTGGAACCATGAAATTTGATTCCCTAGTCTCCTTGGTAAAAACCTTGCAGTGAAAAGCAAGGTAAGTATGAAGCAAGGTCCCCTTGCATATGACTACAAGGTTTTGTCAAGCAACATTGTGAACTACTTCCAATCTGTGAGGTTCCAACCAACTTGCTTGTCCCTACAAGGCTTTATCAAGTAAGGTAATGAATCCTACCTTACCACCAACATGCAAGGCTCTAAATATCTTGTATCGATTTCAATCTTCAAGGTTCCAACAAACATGCCTTACATGTAACAACATGGTTATGCTCCTACCTTTTCTCGTCACTATAAGGCTCTGTGAATAATTCTAGGTTATTTACATTGCTTATCACTTCCACGCTATGTCATAGCTTCCAACATACCATGGTGGTGCAACACTTTGTCTAGTGGGTAATGAACTCAATTTTCAACCAATATAAAACCTAAGTTTGACTTATCGACAAACATGCAAAGTTTTCTCTTTCGCATCTCTATCCTATGTTTGTGATACAAGAAAAAATTGTATTTTAGGGTTTTGGGAAATGTTTGATGGTAAAAACATAGTATCAATATTTTTTTATATTAGCCCTTAAGGTATGGAAATTCTTATAGTTCAAATTCAATAGATATTCAATAAAGTATGGATACTTTGACAACATTCATTAAACTTTAAAAGATCGTAGTAGAATTTCAAAAATTTAACCATTATGTTATTATCATGTTATATTTCAATTTTCAATGATTCAATTATTCATCAATTGTTAATATAAGAGTAGAACTAAAATAACACCATACACAATGATAACTCATATTATTTTTAAATTTTACTATCACAAGAGAATGGCCACATTTATGAAACTTCAGCTTATATGATTTTTCATATAAATAAACATAAACTAAAATGGCATAAAAGAGAATGATTTTAAAAATCTATACAAAGTAAAGAATAGACACACAAACTTAGAAAGCATTTCAAATAAATTTGTGATTATATTCCACCTAATTTTTTTAATGAACATTGAAATTCAAACACTTTACTCAATCAATTTTTAAAAAATCATACATTTGTTGGGTATGTGTTATATTATTTGTATGAGTGTCCCCATTCATTGAAGCTCCCCTACATTTTGGGATTTTTTTGCATTCGTTTTTGGCATTTTTCAGCACCTGGCTTTTGCTAAAAGAAATTTTGTGGTGCATAGGAATTTTTCCCATGATTTTGTAATTTAAATAATGACCTACAATTATATTCTAATTCATGGTAAAGGGATTATAAATTTATGCTCTTCAGGATGTATGGTGTATTGTAATATTGCACAAAAAATATATGGAAAATCTTATTAGATTTCCCCGGTTGGGTTTCCATAATAAAAAATTATATGTTAATGTGTGTGTGTTTTTCATTGCATCTTTTATGTTTTAATTAAGAATTTGTTTGAAAAAATTAATTGTATATTGTTAGAACCTACATTTTGATCAAAGAAGTTTTGTCTTCAAGGAGATTCCTTTGAGGTTAAATGGTTTTTTTGCTTGGGCATGTAATAGACCCTGTTACTATGGAAGATTTATGATATCAATTCTTGTGGTGACCGAAAATAAAATGAAGTTCAAAGGCAAAAATTGAGAAATTCAAATCACAGAGTTTTGAGTTGTGGAAGCCCAAAATGGAATATTTGTTGGTGGACATAGAACATTGAAGTGTTGTGGATATAGGTTTTTCACTGACAAAGGTGTTAACAAAAGATTGGACTAATTTGGATCAAAAGGAAAAGAGCACAATATGATTGTGTCTCTCATATTAAATATCACTAAATATTTGAAAGGAAGTTACAACAAAGGCTTTGTGAAACAAGTTAGAGGCCTTGTATCAGTCTAATTCCCTCGTGAACAAATTGTTCCTGTGGAAAAAATTGTATAACCTAAGGACAAAGGATGGAGACTTAGTGATAAAGCATCTAAATGCCTTCAATATTATGCTAAGACAATTATTATTTGTTGATCTTAAGATTTTAGATGAAGATAAGTTCATTAGTTTGTTATGTTTTCTACCATACTCATGGGATAGTTTGGTTGTTGCCATATGTAGTAATGCAACTAATATAAGTTTCAATGAAATAGACTCATCCTCATTATCAAAGGAGATGAGTCGAATAAACATATAAATCTAGAATGGAGATGCCTTGCATGTAAGAGGATGCTTCTAGAAGATAAATAAAAATAAACCCTCGAGTGGGAGATCTAAGTCTAGAGGAATATCTAAGTCTCCAGGAAAGTTCATAAAGGTATGTTGGAGATGTGGAAAAGAAGGGAATTATAAGAAATATTGTAGATAAAAAATTGTTGATAAAGGAAAAGGATCTGAAGATGCTCCTTCTGTAGAAGAAAAAAACTCCTAAGATGAAGGAGGGGGTGTGTACTAGGCTTCTTCAAGTAAACATGTAGATCATGAGGCATGGATAGTTGACTCAAGTGCATCCTTTCATATTAATCCATAGGGATTGGTTTTGTGGGTACGAAATATTCAATGGTGGTTATGTTTTCTTAGGAGATGACTTGACAGCCATAATCATAGGATGAGGAAAATGAAAGTTGAAGATTATGGATGGATGGATTAGAACACTCCTTGGTGTTATGTACATCCAAGGATTGGCCTGAAATTTGATTTATGTAAGTAAGCTGAGCATTGCAAGTGTAAAAATAGGGTTTGAAAAAGATGGTTGGAGTATGGCTTGAGGAGAAATGGTATTACTGAGAGGAGTTCAAATTGGAACTCTGTATATGATACTAGGAAGCATTTTTAGTGATGGGTGCAATAGTTCCATTGATCCTAAGAGTGGAGTGGAAGAAGGAAAAACTCCTATAATATTTGGAGAAAAGACTATGTTGTGGCATGAAACACTAGGACATATTGGAGAGAAGCACCTTCAAGTATTTAAAAGTAATGGTGTGGTATAATTTATGTATAATTTTTATCTAGATTTTGATTTCTATGAACATTGTTTAAATGGGAAGCATAATTAGGTAAGATTATCCTCTAGTTCTATGAGGTTAGAGGGAATATTATAGCAAATGTTTAATGATGTGTTTCAACCTATGTTGATTCATTTACAGGGTAAATATATGTATTATTCCTCATTTATAGAAGACTTCTTAAGGAATATGGATTTATTTCCTTAAGAATAAATTCGAATTCTTTGAGAAATTTAACGACTTTAAGGCTCTTGTGGAAAATTGCACAAAGAAGAAAATTAATATGTTGAGAAAATATAACTGTGTAGAATTTTTTGAGAATGAATTCGAATAATTATTTAAGAAATGTGGCATAGAAAGGTAGAAAACTACTCCATACACATCTCATCAAAATGGAGATGTGGAATGGATGAACGGGACATTAATGGAGAAAGCAAGGAGCATGCTTAGTGGTGTTGGGTTAGGATGATAATTTTGGGTAGAGGCAGTGGATAGTGTGTATTATCTAGTAGGTAAATTAGTATCATCAACATTCGATAACAACACTCCACATGAAGTATGGACTAGTAAGAAACTTTCTCTTAAATATCTCAAGGTATTTGGTAGTGATGCTTATGTACACATTCCAAAGGTGAACAAGAGTAAGCTAGATGAAAAAGTTGAAAAGTGTATCTCTATTGGATATAAATATTGTCTAAAAGGTTATAAGCTTTGGAAACCCAAAAACTAAGAAGGTTTTGTATAATAGAGATGTAGTATTTAGAGAAGTCGCAGATTTTGTCAAACAATAAGTCCTACAAAGAGAGAAAGAACTAGAGAAGATAGAGTTTGAATTAAAGCATGATGTGTTAGACTATAAAAAAGAACAAGAATCAAAAGAAGAAGAGTCATGGAATATCGCACTAAGCAATTCGATTCAGGAAAGGTCCAACCATACAGGTATACTCAACTTGATTTTCATTCAAATTTTTCTTTGTTTATTACTGATAATGATCCTAGAACTATTAGCGAGGCAATAGATTCATAGGATGGAATACTCTAGAAAAATGTCATGGTTGAACAAATGTTAGCCTTGGATACTAATGAGGCTTAGTATCTAGTGGAGTTTCGAGCGAGAAGGAAGCCCATTGGTAGCAAATTGGTGTTTAGGAAGAAATTGAATCTAAAAAGAAGAGTGGAAAAATACAAACTTTCGTTAGTAGCAAAAGGTTATTCACACATAGAGGGAATCAAGTTTGGTGATATTTTATATCTCATTGCTAAGTTAACTTATATATTTATTTTATTTGTTGTTGCTACTTTGATTTTGAAATGGAACAAATGGACATGAAGATAGCATTCCTACATGGAGATATGGAAGAAGAAATCTACATGAAGCACCCAAAATACTTTGTTTTGAAAGGAAATATAGAGCTAGTATTGAAGTCGAAAAGTCCCTATATGGGTTAAAGCAATCACTAAGGATTTGACATCAAAATTTTGATACTTATACATTGGGACTTAGTTTCACAAGGAGCAAAGAAAATCATTATACGTATTTAAAATTAGTTGGTGATCATGTTATTTATTTGGTCTTGTATGTGGATGATATGTTTCTCATTGGAAATGGCAGAGAAATCATCCAGGAAGAAAAAACTCAATTATCCTCTAAATTTGACATGAGGGATCTTGGTGCTGCAAATTTTATTTTGGGCTTGGAAAATAAAAGAGATTGGGCAACTAGGAAACTCTTGTTAAATCAAAGGAAGTATGTTGAGACAATATTGTAGAGATTTAATATGAACGATTGTAAACAAGTGAAGGTTCTTATTCGTATAGGTGTAAAGTTATTTACATATTAGTGCCCTAAAAAATAGGAAGAGGAAGAGGACATGTCTCATGTTCCATATATTAATATGGTTGGAAGCTTGATGTATGCAATGGTTTGTACTAGAATGAACATTGCCAATGTAGTGGGAGTATTGAGAAAGTATATGTCAAAACCAAGGAAGAAACATTGGACAATAGTAAATAGTGTTTTCAAGTATTTGTGTGGCACTATTGATTATGGATTGTGCTCCCAAGAAATACTAGGGGTTCAGGGGATTGAAATTCCACCTTTGGATGATTGTTTAGATGGAAGTGCCCCTAAAAAAAATTGGACAGTTTTGTGTGACTTTCGGCACGTCGTTTTTGCTAGAAGTGATTTTGTAGCAGATTGTGGTTTTTCCCATGGTTTTGTAGCTTTTGTTAAGGAACTACAGTTGTATCCTAATCCATGGTAAATATATTGGTGATTTATGGATTCCACAAAATATATATTGTATTATAATATCGTACATAATAATATATTGAAAAAAAAAGCAAGTTTTCACAATTTGGTTTATAGGATTAAAATCTCTATATTAATGTGTGTGTTTGCCATTGCAACTTTTCTTGTTTAATTAAAAATCTATTTGTAGAAATTAATTGTACATAGTTAAAACCAACAACATTGAGACTATAAACTTGAAATTTTAACTTATAATTTGAAATTTATCTATATTATGATGTTTTATTTATATTTTCTTATCAAACACTTAACTGTGTGTATATGTTTCCACAACTCTTCATCATGTTGTTTTTTAATTTTTGGATTTCAACTGTGTATATTTAGAATTGTCTAATGTTTCAAGTGGACTCACCACCCATCATCAAGCACAGAAGAAAATTATAGAGTATTGGAAAAGAGTGCCAAGAGGGTTACAAAGAAGATGAGAGGTTTTGAAAATAGTCATATGAACATTGCCTCGGATCTCCCAAGTATTAGATGGCAGCATTAAATTCCCACATGATCACACTGATCAAGGACATTAAACCAAGAGATCAGCAGTAGTCCAGGCCTTCCTTCCTTATATGCAACTAGTAGATCAAGTAATGGTTGCAGGGGCATGTTGTTAGCAACTTTACATTTATGGTTGAATTGGGAACATTACATTTTCCATATACTAGACTTACTCACCAAATCGACAAAACTAAGGAGCGCATTAAGAAGGTTGACATGAAATGGCACTATAAATCTTAGTGAAACACATTGTCCATACTTTGTTGCAATAGTGAGAGAGCGCAACAGACCCAGAAGGGGAGGCAGAGGACAAGGAAGATTCCCTCTTCCTCCTTGGCATGGTCAAGGAGCCAAGTGCTTTGATGATATCATCCCTCGACAATATCAAATTTTGGTGATTGACTTGGAGGCTTAGGATATGAGCAACACCGAAGACAACTTGTGGGCACTTCGCAATATGTTGGGTTTTCACCTCAAAGATCAAGAAGATGCCACTATAGTGCTCAAAGGATGTGTTATGGTTTTGTATTTCCACCTAAGACAAGCCCAATAAGCCTTGTGTACTATCACTGGAGCTCTGGGATTATATCTTATGCATCCTCCTTCTACAGACAATTATTCTTCACATAGCCCAGCAGACTTTGTTTTGCATGGAACTAGTCCTTACGGGAAGACAACGATGAACACAGGGGGTCAAACCATAGCAACGCCTCGAATGTAGAGCAGTGCAATGGAGAAAACAACATGGGAACTGGGGTTTTCAAGAAGCAAAGAAGCTCCAACTAGGGGCCAAGGTAGCATCTCCAATCCTCTACTAGCAGTGCACCCTCTACCTGATGACAATGATTATTATCGGCCAATGTCAATGGAATGGGAGGATTTGTTCACACCAAAATATTGCGAGGAGAATCCAAGCATGTAAACCCTGGAAGTGCACAAGTTACTAATGAGAACCGAGATATCTTGTTGGTGTTGTTGTTGTTGTTGTGTTGCTCTTAAGTTATTCTTATGTTATAAACTACTTTCGACACATTTCAAGAGAATCTTTGGTTTCCCTTACATGGGAAGATAGTTCTACCTGTAACACTTTAGTGATGGCCAGTCACTTTTTCTTTTTACTCAAATCGACAATGTCAGGCTAAAACTCTCCGGATTTAAACTACGTAAATTCTCTATAATTAAATGAATTAGAACATAAAAAAAATAGTCATATGAATGTTAATATTAGCATTCAATTGAAAATTCATATAAGTATCAATTAATAAAGATTTTAGATTATTAATAAAATAAAACATGTGAGGCTTTAAACTTTAACTAAACAATCGAAAGAAAATTGAAAGTTGAATTACTAAAATAATAAATATTTAAAATAAAGATTAATTAATAGGATTTTTGACCTAAAGGTTTCAAATTGTTAATTTTTTTTTAAGAAATGGATATGAGAGTTTTATTAAAAAGAAGGTTGGGATCCAGCCCAAAACCATTATAATTCATCAAATTTACCAATATTCATTGTGGGATTGAGATTGAGCATGGAGGCTCAATCCAATCCCTTAAGCGAGTACCCCATGATACAAAAATTTTGTTCCCTTTCCAACTAAAAATTTTCCAGAATATTCCCAAGATCCAAATACATTTACATTCCATTTTTCACTACTTTTTGGTTTGATCTTGACTGACTTCTTGTTTTCCTTGGAAAAATATTTATTCCCTTCTTCCCAACTTGAATCCAACCCATGTTTCTAAATTTAATGGGTCACCCTTCAGTGAGTGAGCATTGTCGCCTTTAGGTTCTTCCTCATCTACCTGATTTGCCCAAGAAATTGCTTTTCCAGCTTTATTCCTTGAAGATTCAGTAAGGCGTCCAGCTTTCACAAGCGTTTTCGACATCATATCCAAAGGGTCTTCATTTTCATGCACTTCTTGCTGATTGATTTTGTTTCCTTTGGTGAATTTTCTTTAACAATAACTTCGTCCTAGTTGTCTTTTGTTTTCATCATATATTTTTTTCTTCTTCCTGGTTTTCTTTTTCTTTCTTCATATCTTGAATATTTTCTTCGTTGTGTAAAGTATAATGTTTGTGTTGAGCACATTCCCACCATTTGAACCTTTGGCTATTTTTCAGCCTTTATTATTCTCCGACCTCTTGAGACAATTCTTCATTGCATGCCCTATTTCATAACATGCCCTATTTCATAGAAATAAAACATTTTCATAATCAAGCTTCTGGACCCATACATAATCTGGTGTCGTTAGATTAATCTCTGCAGGAAAACCTTGTTAAAATCCATCTCCATACATATTCAAGCATAAGTAGTTTTAGGAAAATGCTCAAATCTGGGGCTACAATGGTAATATTTTCCTATTTTATTTCCAAAGTAGCAAATGTATAGAAATTCCAAAGATGTAAAGTAAGGTTTGGAAGCCTTACCCATACAAGAGCTGAAGAGATAGTCGTTGTAACTAAATCAAAAGAAGGGGACCAAGGCTGCTTGAAGAGACCAACACTACCTCAAAACTAGGGACAAGATTCCCAAATGATCTTCTTATCCTCATGGTTAGCGAAGAGAACAACAACAAAAAAAACCCATGCCAAAGGGAAAATATTCATATCTTGAGACAAGAGGGGTTTCCATGTATTAGAAATCCACTTATGTAGATTAGTCAATTATGGCCAAAACCCATTAAATATACAAACCAAACCAAAACCTGAAAAATATTTCACGTTGCTAATGGCTTCATCCCCCAAAGAGACATTAAAAGCAAGGGCTTCATGGACAATCAGAAGAGTAGATTTGGATTTCAACACAAAACTATAAGAAACTCTAGCTTGATCTGCCTGAGAAGAAAGGATTGCAGAACCAGTGGTCGTTCCTTTAAAAGTCATTGTTTTCTCCACTGAAACGCAGGAATGCACCATCAAGTTATTTATAGTAAAAGATAACATTAAAATTTAAATAATTTTAAATCTTATAAAATTTTTAAAATATAAATATTTTACAAATTTCCATAAAAATAAAATAAATAAAAAATAAAATAAAAAAAATAAAAAATTTCCATAAAACTAAAATCGTATTCCTTTTTGCAATTTCCATATTAAAACTAAAATGGTATTCATATTTTAAATCAATATAAGGAAAACTAAATCTATAAACAATTGAAATCTAGAAATTCCACGTAAACACTTTATTTTTACATTAAAAAATTTCTTGAAAATTGTGATAAAATAGAAATAATTTATATATTAAAAAATGAATTTTCACAATATTGTAAAATGTGATGTTCGAGATTAGAAAAATATTTCAAATTACCTATAATAAAAAATAAATTTTGTATTTCTATAAATAAATCGTATCCATATTCCAAATTAGGCAAGCAACCTCAAATTTTATTTTAGCGTCGGCTAATCTTCAGTTGATACTATAGCGTATGTATGGATGGAAGGTTAGTCAAAATAAAATCCGCAGAGAAAACACAAACAGGTAAGAGAACAAAGAAGGAATGGAGATGACAGGCCATGGACCAATCCGCCCCACTCTAGAGGGCAGAAGAAATGATAAAATATTTTGGCGGCGATTGCTCCGACACGTCGGCAGTTCTGTGCGAGTTGTTCAGAGGCCGCAACGTGATCCTCGGTTGCTACAAATTTATGATTTTGATTTCTTGGATGATGATGAGGAGGAGCTGGGTTATGAGCAGCTTTTGGCATTGCAACGGAGGATAGGTTCTGTTACACTTGCGCTGCCTCCTCAAACACTTGCTGCGTTGCCTACTATTGAATTTAAAAAGCAGCCACATGAGAATAAAGCAGAAACTGAAGAGAGGTGTACAGTGTGTTTGAAGAGTTATAAAGATGGGGAGAGAGTCCTCCAATTGCCATGCTCCCATATATTCCATGGTCACTGAGTCACCAATTGGTTTAACATCAGCAAATTCTGTCCAATCTGCAGGAACAAAGTTGTAATTGGGAAAAATTGAAGTTGAACGATATACAGAAAATAAAAATAAAAATTGAACAAAATTGATTTCCCTTCTCTTACCAAGTTATCAAAGCAAAGATATTTTATAAAGAATTTAATAATAGCCATTCTCATTTTGATTTTGATTTTCTGATAGTACATTATTAGTTCACATCATAAATGCGTAGCTGTTCGCAATAAATCTGGTATGGATTTGATTGAACTGTCTTCATTTTGTGAGAGGACATTGCAGGTTCACATAATCTGTAAATGGTTTCATTTTTCATGATGGGCAGGGGAAGTGCCAATATGATCTACTTTGGTGATACAAAGATCTCATATTCGTGTGGAAGAAGTATACTTACATTTGGTTGATGCTGCCCTACTTCTGAATGGGTGATCCAACAGCCTAAGTTGGGTCATGTCATGTTTCAATTTTTGTTGTAGATTAGAGAAAAAAATCTGTCCAAACAGCTCAATCTTGGCAGGTAAAGTAGATAGGTAGAGAAAGAAGGTTCCCAACTGCTTAATCTGGGGTCTTGGAAGCAATAAGGGTAGTTTTAGATAGAAAATCAAAAGAAAAAGCCAAAGGAAAATAAAAGGCACAAAAGGGTTTGCAAATCTAAGTGCACCCTCCTTGGAGTAACAAAAAATGCTAGGCAATTGAGTGGGTAGGTAGATGGGGTTGCAGAAAGCATAGTTTATGGCATTTCACTGGCCTAAGCAAAGTTAAAACATGGTGCCAGTGCAGATTTCCTATTTCAGCAGTCTTACAGCAACTTAATGAAGCATGTCTAACTTCCAGATTACCCCCCATCACATCCATGGCTAACATCCCTATGCCACCCATGTTCATGAAAGAAGTCAAAGTATTTTCTTGCTTCTAGTTTCTTTAAGAGCCACGTTTCTTGTGTAAAAAAAAAATTCATTTTGATCTATTTCCTAAAAACTAAGTTGATTTCATATAAATAGCTTAGTATTTTACCCCCCTCATCCACCTTTTTTCACTCATGTTAACTACTAACCTATCACTAGTTAACTCCTTATATCCCCCATCCCCCCTATTACTATGTAAATTTGGCAAAAAACCCAAAAATATCTATATATCCCGTTCCCCGAGCATTATAGCTCTATGTATCGTTTTGAAAGTTTCAAAGGCTAAAACATTGAGCGCGACCCAAAGAGCGCCAAAAAATTAATCTTGGGATTAATCCGGGATTTGCTTGGATTAATAACCTAAAACCCGCTTTGTAAATAAACCTGTGTGAAATCCCATTTTTACACGTAACTCTGCAAAAAACTAAAAAACCCACTGTTTACAATGTTCCGCCGGGCACACATTCCGGAAATAATAATATTTTATTTTTCCCCGCAGTCAGTATTGCCCTCGCATCTCATCAACCCGTCGACCATCAAATCTGGGCTTTCCCATCCGACGACCCACATGCATATCGGACGAGCCCCGATCACCGCACTTTACCGCCCGAGAAACTGTCAGAGGGTGACGTCAGGCCTCTGCCACGCATCACCCCCATATCTTCTCGGGCCGCCCTCTGACAATGTCGTGACCGTATCCAGAGTGGTCCGAGAAAATCCACTTACCACTCTGTTATACTGCCTGTCCACGTCACCGCTTCGTCACGCCCACGTCAGTTCGACTCGGCGCCCTATCAGCACCCCCGCCCGCCAGCGCTCCGACGTGTCAGCAACCTATGCAATCCCCGTGGACCACTCACAGGCTGCCACGTCACTCGATAACGTCATGCTGACGTCACCCGACCCTGACCCCACCTGATGACGTCATCCAAAAAACACGCCAATAACCCAAAAAGTCTCCTGATGACGTCATCCAAAAAACACGCCAATAACCCAAAAAGTCTATATTTTAGCCAAAATTTCGTGTTTTTATCACTTTTTCTAAAAAAATTGTTGCTCACCTCTGCATGCAAATTACGACCACCTGTCGCCAACCTGTAGAAATCGACCCGAAGAACGTTGTCGCCTCCAACCCACCTGCATTTTTGACCATTGCCGGCAATTCACCAGGTATTTATCCAAAGCATCCCCTCAGCGCTTGGTTATGTCCATAATTCTCCAGAACTGAATTAAAAAGAGAGAGAAAACTTGTATTTACCAACAAATCCTCGATAACCAGCATTCCTTTACAATTGTAGGGTCGAAATTCACCTACTGAACCCACATATAGTCACATTTTCCTAAATTCACAGTCTGTCCACGCATTCGTGGACTTAAAAACCTGAGATGCACTAATTCACCGGGAAAACAGTGTTGCTAGTCCCTGCAGTTGCTCAATTAACTCTCTTTTGAGCATTTTACACCATTGTCACCACAGTTACCTCATTTTCCCTTACAATTTGCTTTACTTCTGCAAAAATACCCCTTTGTGTTGTTCTGCCCACTGAAACCAGTTCTAGTACAAGTCACAGGTACTACTTAACCATGGAAACACCAGTAGCCCTGAATGTTCAACCTCTGAATGCCCCACACAGAGAACTAGAGTGGAAGGCCCTAGGTGATAGAGATTACCAGATGCTAGACTCAACTGCCATGACTTCCAAATTTAATATTCACCTGTTGAATGAGTTAAAAGCCCAATATCTCAGTGGAGCTGATATCTTAGAGATTTGGGACTCCAACCTGCCCATTTACAATCTCCCTCAAGTCAATGTCCTCCCAGACTTGATAAATCAATGCCGTTCCAGCTATGACCCATGTCAAAGAGCTGTTCTCAGCCCCTCAGGCTCAGTATTGTTCCATATCACCCCTGAGGCCATTAATGAGATGCTACACTTTCACACTGCAAAGCCCCTAACTCCTCTCTCCATCAATGACTTGATAAAGAAAGGGGGCAAGCTGTCCAGTGCTCAGATTATCAAGATTAATCAGTTATTTATTCAGCCAAAATTTGAAGCTATGAGCACCACCCTTCCTATAGCATATCAATATCTCAATGAGCTGGGCAAAATGCTTGTGGATTTGATCAGTTACATCCTGAGTTATGGGACATATGAGGATGTTGATGAAACCATTATGGCCATGCTGTCCATATTCTCCCCTGGATTACCTCCTGCTGTGCACTATGATTTTGCTACATACATTGCCAATAAGATTCATGAACAATTGATGAATCTAGAAAGGGAAAAGGTGTTTAAATACACTAGGTACATCTATCACTTCTTCTTATTTTATCAGCCTGATGCCTTCCCTCTTCCTCTCAAGAAGCTAAATGCCCAGGGAGACCCAAGGTCTATAGTGTTTTGGTCTTCAGTCTTTCATCATATATCCTATTCACCTTACACCTACTGTGAATTCATAGACCTTTTTATCCATCCAGCTATGACCTTGTTATTGGGTGTCCCTCCTCCCAGATTGACAGAGGAGATGCAAAGGATTCTTCACCTCTCAAAGGCCTACAGCATTGGTGATTGGTACTTTTACCAACACCATACAGTAATCAGAATATATGGCTGTGAGTTGAACCCTTATAGGCTGCCAAGATATGTCCCTATGAGACTTTTTACCCTGGAGTATTTTAGGCAGTTTGAAAATGCAGACTTTGTCCATTTCCAAAGTAAAAACAAGAAAGTGCAACTAAAAGTGAGGAATCAGCTAGGCCCATTTCTATACAACAAAAGGGAGGAAGGATGGAAGGAAGCTGATTTGATCCTAGAGACCCTCAAATTGCAAACTAGTTTCAAATGGGTGCCTTATGACCCTAATCATTTCATTTCCCTCAGGAGGGTAAAATGCAAATTGGGTGGCTACGCTCACGTGAGACTGCCTCATATTGAGCAATATGCCAATTCTTTAAGCTGGAAAGAGGGCACTCTAGAAGAGCCAATTGGTAGAAAGCAAATGCTACAAAGACAAGCAAATAATATTGAGAAAGAGGCTGACTTGGAAACTTGTGGGCAGGTTTCCTCTTCCTATCAAAGGCAACTTGGAGCAGCTGCCTCATCTTCTACAGCCCAGCAGCAAGCAGCCGGAACTACCCAACAGGAATCAAGCAAGGATAAAGGCAAGCGGATGGAGTAGGAACATCCACCTCCTATGATAGAACAGCAAGCAGAAAAGCAGGCAGAACAGCAAGAAAAAGGGAAAAAAGAGGGGCAGCCAATATAGCAAGAACAAACAGCTAAAGCCCCAATATCCAATGAGTAGCAGGCTCAAGAGAATGTGCCTCCTGGGCAAGAAAAGACAGTGGAGGCCTCAGTGCTGCAAACTCCACAGAAAGAAGAAAAGGGAAAGAAGAGGGATAGAGAGCAGGAGACTCCCCTCACCACATCCACAAATCAAGGGGAGAAAAGGCAGAGATTGAATCCCCTCTCCGAGGAAGAAATGTCTATGGGGCAATCATTGGGCATGGGCCCACCGAGCATGGAGGCATCTGCCAGTTCCTTTCAGCAGGAACAAGAAAGAACCCTTGGAGGAGAGGTCAGCTCCTCAAGTCAACAAAGGAGAGCAGAGATAAGCATCAAGCAACAATTCATTGATATTAAAAGGAGAAATGAGCCACTCAGGCTCCAAATCTACAACCAGTTGCTTAAGATGGCCCCAACCAATCAGCAGAGGCTTATGTCGGCCTATGACATAACAGAAGGGAAAATGACCATGAGTCATTTCATGCCAACCACACTGCACCCACAGTCAGCTGCAGACTATATAAGAACCAACCTTGAGGTTCTTGCCAAGGAAATCCACCCTATGGACCAAATAGAACTTCACAAGCAAACGGGTGAGATGGTCTATTCAACACTGGCAGATAAAACATTACTGGCAAATAGGTTGGAAAACAACCTGAACAATACAGTTGCCCAACTTAAGTTGGAGAAGGCATCCTCTCAGGCCAAAGACAACAGGATCAGGTCTTTGGAGGATATAATCATAGAGCTTGGGCATTACCCAAAGGATCCAAAGGCTATACAAACGCTGCTGAAAATAAGAGATGCAGACCTTGCCGCTCTAAGAAAGAAGATTAAAATCCCAGCAACCATTCACCCTCAAACAGAAGAGGTTGCCCAGCAAAGACAGGACCAGGATGTAGCAACATCGCTGGTAGCACTGCACAAACAGCTAGTGCAAACAGAAGGGAAGCTGGAGGAGACAAAGGCTGCACTGCAGGCAGCCCTACAGCAGAAAGAAGGAGGTCAAACTTCTCAGCCCCTTCCAGAAATCATAAACCTTGAGGAGCCCCCACAGACTACTGCTCCTCCCACAGAGCAGACAGCTCCATCAACATCAACATCAGCACCAGCACCAACCTCAGAGCAGGCTCCGAGCCTTGATATGCAGAAGTTGATGAGTGAAATCAAGGTCCTAGAAGCCCAGATGATAGAGCTGAATGAAGCCAAGGAGAATTTGGCTAAGCTAAATGAAAAATATGACAAATCCAAGCAGAATGTAGCTGAAAAAGGGAGAGAAATAAAAGCTCTCAAAGAGAAGATAAAGGAGCTAGAGAAAGAGCTCACCCTTGACAAAGTGGTGGCTGAGGTCAAGACAGTTTTGTGGGCCAACATTGGCCAATCAATAATAGATCAGTGGCAGTATATTGAGACTATCCATGAGCAAATGGAACTCATAGGCAAAGCACAGAAGGAAGTCCATAGAGCAAGGGCATCTCTAGGCAGTATGCCTGAGATAGCCAACAAAATGATCAACGTTCTTAATAACCGCACAGGTCCTCAGCTGGCAGCAATAGGAATCTCCAACAGAACTGAAACCATCCAGCTGATAAAGAGGGTCCTCACATTAAAAAGCTTGGTACAAACATTGGATAGAAGAAGCCAGGACATGCAAACAGAAGTCAGCAGATTCATGGATAAGTTTGCAGCATTATAGGGCAGAGGTCTTCCTGGCTTGCTGAATAGCGCAGGGAGACTACTATCACATGAGAATTATGCAAAAAGGGTGAACACATTTTCCACCAATCAGATCACTCAAGGAACAAGTACTTCAGAGGTAACAGGGCCAGCATCTGGGCAAAGTCTCTATGACAGAGTAGAGAACTTATTTTTTATTATGAATGAGATCAGATATTTGTTTGAAGTGCCTCCAAACTTCTACAAATACACAGAGGCAGATGAAACCTTAGATACAATTTTGAGGCATCAATTGCCTACACAGGAGTGGTGGACCAGAATGATACAATTGTCACTGTAAACAGGAGGCTTTTATCAAAGTTTTGTCATCAAAAAACATAAGTCATCATGTTCAGAAAATATGATGCATACACTATGACTGGAGAAAAGTGGAATGAGCCAACTCAGCAGGAAGATTCGGCCACTAAAAGCAACACTGACAGATACAGGTAACAGGGTCGAGAAAGCTACAGCATGACAAAGTATAAAGACACATCATTCAGCATTAATGCAGAATGCTCAACCGACTTAGTGCCCTCCAAAGGTCAAGAAGAGTTCTGACAGAATTAAAGACTATTTATCTTACATTTAGGGTAGCAATAACTTCCTTATCTGCTATTTTGTAAAGTTGGTGAGC
>APFE030062272.1:75701-97972 GCA_000404065.3 Pinus taeda | reverse complement strand
CATTAATGCAGAACGCTCAACCGACTCAGTGTCCTCCAAAGGTCAAGAAGAGTTCTGACAGAATTAAAGACTATTTATGTTACATTTAGGGTAGCAATAACTTCCTTATCTGCTATTTTGTAAAGTTGGTGAGCGTATTTAATTTATCAAGTGACTCAGCGGTTCAGATATTTTGTAAAACCGATTGTATATATTCCCCCTCGCATAAGCTTGTAGGGTGGTGGTGGTTGTTTTCTTGTGAAGAAAGGAGAACTCGGCTGTAATTTCTGAAAGGATGATATAAATAAAGCTTGGAGTTACAGGAATTGGGTCTTACTGATGCATGCTGTCTTGGAACCATTGAATGCTACAGGATTCTAGTGCTATGACTTAATATAATAAGTGCTCTCTATCTCTGTTAATGTTTTATTGTTTGTTTAACTAACATCTCTCATATGTTGTTCTAAATCTAGGAAGAAATAAGAAGAATAGCTCAGGATTTGTCCATGAAGACACCCTGATCTCAATCTGTCTTTACTATAAATGTTTTCTATGACTTCAGCTGTTTAATTGGAATTCTTAACTGCTCCAATAAACCCTGAATATTTCACAGTTACTATTTAGTAATTCATGTATGCTACTAAGTAGAAATTGTTGTTCAAATTGTTAGCACACTGTCTGTAATTCCATTTCCCACTGTTTCACTCACTAATCAGAATTTATATTAAGAATAGCCATCTAGCCTTGCAGTAAAACTTTCTCCATCACAGGCACCAGGACTGTCTCATATTTCTGATTCCATATGCCCAATGGACTAGCATCTTTCACACATTTCATGCCCTTCTCACAACAACAGTTCACAACCAAAGTCTCAAACAAAAACTGAAACTTATAACTAGCCTAAAATCTTCACAAAACAGAGCTAAAACTTAAAGAGACAGCCCTCTCTGATTATAGGTAGGCTAGGACCTATACTCCAAAGCTTCGTTAGTGGTTACCTCGGCCGTATTCCCTTGGGAGTCATAGGGAACAACCTGGGTGTTAACACAGTTTACACTCAAGTGCTTAGGGGGTATATACCATTTTCACAGTTGTTGTAATTGTTATCAGGTGGTGCATGGTAGGTTACTGCAAAAGGGTCTTACCCGTCACAGTAGGTTTCTCATTTATTTATACTTGTGAGTCTTAGGGTCAACAACGAGAAGGGAGCAGTGGGTTTTTGGTGGATACTGAGCTGAGGTCAGTGCTTGTTGGGAGGCTCGTGAACATTTTCTCGGAACAGTACCCAATGTTTATCAACGGTGTTTGTGCATGGAAGAAGAGTTAATTGATTATTCATTCGGTACCATGGACGCATCCCAAATATGGGTTGAAGAAAAACAACTGTCGAGAGGAGGGGTTCCACTAGACCAGAATTTGTCACCAGACGCACAAGTTGTCGCGTACACCTCGGATATGGAGGATATGGAGCTAACCCTTCAAGGGTTATTGTTTTCACAGCTAGATGTGGCGGTAAATGAGGTATTACCCAACCTGAGGGTGGAACAAGAACAACCCTTTTTAAATATCCCTTCACCTTCAGAGTTGTTGTATTGGGCACATGAACAACAAGGTTATGAGCAGAATGTATAGGATACCTCATATGTGGTAGTTGGAGGCACAAGCAAAGAAATTTTTGACAATAATGGAGGTTTGAATCAGACTTATTGTGCTCCTAGTGTTATCAATGTTGACCTCCCAGTTCAGGTCTTGCTCCTCTGGCCTGAACATTTGGGTGCTTCGATGGCATTACCCGCCAATACTTAGGTCTAGAGGAGAACAATACCTCAGACTTAGACAAAAATCATTAGGTGGGTGATGATAAGTAAACAATAGCACAAGAACACAGGTCTAGAGGGCATAAAAAAACCAAGTGCTCAAAGGTGCGCGAAAGGGGGTGTCTACTAGTATTGGTCAAGGCATCAAACATGGCTCAAGGTGCGCTCACAAAGAGCATTGTTTTGGTGGGAAGGGTACGGGGCCGGAACTAAAACCCAACGTGTCTAAAGCAATGGACAACAGAGATATGGGGCCATTTAATGGTACAGTTGCCTGCAATAATTACCATGTCCAATGGATGGTTCGCTCTTATTTTCTCGCAAATGGAACCTGTTAACTGGGTATTAACAAGATACTGGCACATTAAGATGACATCAGTTCTCCTGAAGAGATGATCACCTCTATTTGACCCAGAGAAGAAAAAATGGGGGTGGAGTCGATTTAGACGCGGCTCCCAGCGCTGCCATTGCAATTCTGGTCTGAGGAGATCTTTAGATACATTGGGGATGATTTGGGTGTTTATCTGGACCACGACAAATCTTATAATGAAATATGTTGTCTCGCCATAGCCAGAATACCGGTGCACTTAGACACCCATGAGGGTTTGGTGGAGAGTTATCGGCTCCAGATGGGGGATATTGTGCACTAGTAGATTCTGAACTATGAGGGGATACCATTCCACTAGGAGGTGCCATGAGGTAGGACACTTGTATAAAGAGTGCCTACTTATCACTGGGAAACAGCCAAACCCCCCGATAGTCTTTGTATCAACGGGCACTCATACAACCGCGGAGGTAGAAAAATCTTCGGTTCAGCACACAGAGAAACCTTGCACGAGCTGGAGAAGGGATGTGGAGGTGGCACAAGAGGAAGGCTCCAAGACTCTTGATTCTCCGATCACTCACTCTCGATCAAGGGGCCCTGATTTATTTCTGGGTACTCTACAATCCCCTCCCCCTTCAACTCAAGATTTTATGATTTCTGAAAATGAATTATCATCATTTGTTTTTTTGTGTTTCAGGTATTGATGCATGTAAAATGAGCTTTATAAACTATCATGTGGTATTCGCGCCCCCCTCTCCTCTAAACATTACTTTGACCATCCACCTGGACCCTCTCCCAAACCCCTCTAGGGAAGTCTTGAGTTTAGGTGGATCCCATAGATATAACCTAAGATCGTTGCCCCATCCCCGAGCCATTTCTTTTGATTTGGTGAGGACCCTATACCCTCTAAATCCCTCAAACTGCCTAGGAGCAAACAATCACATATATTCAAATTCATCCAACAGCGGGTATTGAGGTGGCGATAGGCATACAAACTTTTATTAATCGGGTTCTTAGAGAAAAAGGAAACCCTAACAGGGTTAGCTCATGAAGTTCCTATCCTTCAATTGCAGGGGTTTGGCCAACCCGGATAAGAAATTGTCTTTCAAGAGGTTGATTGGATCGGATAGGATAGATGTAATATTACTGCAGGAGACTCTCGGAGATGGGGTCTCCATAAGCAATATCTTGTTGAAGATGCTCCTGGACTGGAATTTCCACACACTCAATGTAAGAGGGAGATCGGGGGGTTACATGTTGGGTTTCAATAATAAGACTATAAATTTATACAATATTTGGGGGGGGTGAAGGATTTTTGGGGGCTAATTTCAAAGCCACTAATATCTATTTACCCCTAAGATTGATTAATACATATGGTCCATGCCACAATAGGGAGGCTTATTGGGACAGGTTGTTGAGTGCAGATTTCATGCCCGCAGACAATTTAATCATACAGGAAGACCTAAACTTCTCTTTGGGGCATACAGGATCCTGGGGAAATAGGGCTCATACTGACCCCCATACAGCTTATATTGAATAGAGGATGGACTCCTATAACCTCATGAACATAGACTCTGCTAAGGCACTATCGACTTGGAGGAATAGAAGAAGAGGCAATGATGCTCTGGCCAGAAGACTGGACTGATTTATATGGAGATTATGGATGTCAACCATATACCGAAATCCCCATGCAAATTTAACACCACTTGGCTTGCTGAAGTTGAATTCGATAATTTAGTCAAGGATTCCTAGACTCACTCTAGTTTAGACGACAGCAACTCATTGGCGGAGGTGATTGCTTGCAACTTGGCTCGTGTCAAACTCAAAACCATTAGATGATCCAAAGAAAAGAAGCAAAAGGATGAGGCCACCTTAGAGAGGATTGAAGTTGACATTAAGGAGCTGGAAATGTTGGGGATTACAAGTTACACAAACACTGAATCAAAATACCATCTGATAAGATTGGAAACTGAAAATATTTGTCTCCTCAAATAGAAAGAGGAGACTTGGAGATTAAAGAGCAGAGCAACATGGCTAAAGGTTTGGGATGAAAACCCAAATTTCTTCCAACAATATGCCAAGGCGAGAAAAATTATTAACATTATCTGGACATTAAGGGATCAGACAGGTAAGGACGCCAGCACTTTCAACCAACTTGTTGATATGGGCATCAAACATTTCTCACATATCTTCAAAGCGCCAAGGGAAGCTTCCATAGCTGAGATACTTCCCACTGCTAAACTTTTCCCTAGATTTCTGTAGGTTGAAGATATAGAGACCCTAAATGAACCAGTGTCAATGGGAGAAATTGAAGTTGTCCTGAAATGGTTCAAAAGAGATAAGAGATTGGGACCTGATGGGTGGCATTCTACCTTATTTTCTTTGATCATATTGGGCCTGACCTTCTATTGGCTATTGAGAATTGCAGACTTTCAGGTCGGATGTATGAAGGTTTCAAATCGACCTTTCTTGCCCTCATCCCCAAAGCTGATCATCCTCAATCCTTTGATGACTATTGACCGATATCCCTTTGTAACTGTATATACAAAATAATTTCAAAAATTATTGTTAATCGCATCAAACCTTTCTTATCCAAGATGATGTCCAAGGAACAATTCGCATTATTTAATCAATGCCAGGTACATGAAGCCATAGGGACCACTTAGTAAGGGATCCATTCGATCAAGAAAAAGAACACCAAGAGTATCATCCTCAAAATTGATCTATCAAAAACCTTTGATTGTGCGAGTTGGTCTTATCTTCAACTTATTCTAACCCATATCGAGTTTCCTCACTCATTCATAAAATGGATCATGTGTTGTTTCACATACGCATCCTATATCATTCTCATAAATGGGGCTACATTAGGGTTTCTCCATGCTAAATGTGGTCTGAGACAAGGATGTCCATTATCACCATTGTTATTTCTTTTGATCATGGAGAAATTAAGTAGACTGTTAATAAAAGCTTATGTTGAAGGGTCATTAGGAGATGTAAAGATATCTGAAGTATCTTATCTCTCACATCTATTGTTTGTGGATGATGTTCTTATTTTTCTAAATGGTTCAATCGATGATACCACTTGTTTCAAGAAAATATATCCATGTTTTGTAAAGCTATAGGTATGGAGCCCAACTTCAACAAATCCACCATCTTGATGGTGTCTTGCTTACAAAATGAGAAAAGACATGTTATGCAACAATTTCAATTTGCCAAGCAAGAGCTGGAGACGGGACTCAAATATCTTGGATTTAGGCTCAAGCTAAATATTATCGCATTGTCGATTGAGCATGTCTCATTGCAAAAATTGAGGGTCATTTTAACATATGGCAACTGAGATGGATTTCCAGACCTGGAAATCTCAACCTAATCAAATCTATGATGGAGGCCATCCCAGTATACTAGATGACTCTTGCCTGGATACCAAAAGGCATCATCAACATATACAACAAATTTGTTGTCATTTCCTATGGCGAGGAAAAAATGTGGGGAGGATATTTTCTTGGGTTCACTAGGACAGAATTGGGAAACCAAAAAAATGGGGTGGTTGGGGCATAAAAGACCTACATGTATTTGCAAAGGAACTAGCTACCAAGATGGGCTGGAATATTATCTCATTAGATAGCCTATGGAAAGAGGTTATCTACTTTAATTACATTCACCCTCTATCTGTCATTGACTGGATTCGCAGACCAACACAGGGCATAGTTGGTGCATCTATCATATGGAAGGTTATCTCGTATTCTATTAGTGTCATCAAGGAAGGAATGGCTTAGTGAATCGGGAATGGTGAGCAAGTGCAACTGGGAATTTATGCCTGGACTGGATGCAAGGAATGCACACATACTACCACTGGAATTATGAAAAATCCTTTCAATGGTTGGCATCACCTAGCTCTCTCATATTGTTGATGACAGACACCCAAACTGGACCTCGGGATTCCAAACAGATGGATCATGGTTTGTTATAGGTTTATTGGTGCTTTGGAAGAAGAAAATACCAGGATTACTCTACAGGGAGATGAAATCATATGGGTGACATCACCACATCGATGATATACTCTGAAGGAAGGGTATGCTACACATATGAACGCTCTGGACCTAGTAGAAGTGTGTTGGTGGTGGCGCCCACTATGGAACCTTAAGATACCTCACAAAACTCGCATGTTTATGTGGTGTATACTATCGAAAAAAGTTCCCATGAAGGTCAACCTTATGCAATGATCCTTCCATGATTTGTCCAAATGCTTCCTTTGCAAGGAAAATACAGAGGATGTCGACCACTTATTCCTCCATTACCCAGTTGTTGGCCAGGTGTGGATTCATATCACCGCCTCCCTCAACATTGTGCTCAGATGGGAAGGATTGCATCTATTTATTTCTTGGCATCGTTGGTGGAATGAGGTTGCCTTACAAAAATTCAGAAACCTCTCTCTGATTGTTTGCTAGGGAATCTGGCTGACCAGGAATGGCAGTTTTTTTCAGGATTTACCGACACATTGGTCGGCCACATGAAATTATATCGTTTTTGTCTATAATTTGATTCCTAAAGATATTGACCACCACCATGCCTGGGTAATCAACCCGGAAGTAATAGACAAGAACATCCCTTGGGCTTACTTCGATGTGTCGGCTAAGACCATTGGCTGTTTGGGGGGAGGGGGGGTTGCAGTACTTCATATGAATGACACATACTTCTTCGAGATAAAAGTGAGCCTAGGGAGAGGCAAAAACAACTATGTTGAACTAAACTGCCTAAGATACCTTCTCATATTTTCCCTTGAACAAAATTGCCACACGATATAGATATTTGGGGACTCACAACTTGTTATAAACTAGATAAACTATGCATATCATTGTCACTTGCACACACTCAGGGGTTTACTGGATGAGGTAATCACTCTAAAATCACAATTTGATTTTATTGTATGCTCTCATATATACAGGGAAATTGATTTTCTTTCCAAAGAGGTTGCACAGCAGAACATGGGGTAGTCGTTGATACAGGAATTCAAAGATTGAGCGTTATATCAGTTTTTCCATCGAACATTCATTGAGATGGGTGGGAATATATGGGAATGATCCTCATAAGATCATTCGTCATTTTTTCTTTTTGTTTCTACCCTTTGCTTACATGACATTTATGCTTTTAACTCTATATGTAAATATTATGTTGTTATTGTAAATATTGAACTATGATGTTATACTGATCTAAACAGTTTATCCATTTACTGGTGACTGCATATCGCACGTGTTGAACATACAACATGTGATTTTCTTATAATTAATGAAAATTACACTTTTTTCTTGAGAAAAAAACATGAAATTTTGATATATATATATATATATAGACAGAGAGAGAGAGACTTTTAAAATCAAAGATATTAAGAGATAACTACATTGCTAAAACAAGTAAATAATTAATGCTAAAAAAGGAGATTGAAAAGTGCTAAGAACTTAGCATTTTAATTCAGCAAGGGAATTTTCAAAATTATTTACAGCATATGAATTATTTTACACTTTCATTTCTAGTGACTTTTACATATTTTATGTTTCATTTTAATGATTAGAATTTTATCTATCTATTAAACATAAAGTTTGTTATTATACAAAATATTCAAATTGTATATAATAATAATGATCTTAGGGAGGCACTAGATTCAGTAGACTATTTTTATTTGCTTTATTTTGCAATTTGTTTTTTAAAACAAAATTGAACTCCTTTTATTTTTCTTTTCTTTTTAATATTTCCTTTGTTTGCCATGGCAGTATGACCGGAAGGTAGTGCATGATGGGAAGACAAATTGTTACAAGTTTGTTAAAGATGGGATCAAGCACACACTTGTGCCCATCAAGCAGGAGGAGACAACAAAAACAGGCAGGACGAGAGTGTTACAATGGGTGGAAAACAGTTTTTGAAGCAGATTGAAGATAGTGAAGTGAACTATGTTGTTGTGAGAAGGGAAAAAATAATGTTGTTACACACAGAAGTGTCTGATTTGCCTGCAGAAATTCAGAAAATGCTGCAAGAATTCAGCGATATAGTAGTGAACGATTTAGCAGATAAATTGCCTCCTAAGAGAAGTATAAGTCATCATATTGACTTTATGCCTAGAGCAAGTATATCGAACAAGGCAACATACTGGATGAGCCCCAAAGATAACGAGGAAATTAGAAAACAGGTGTAGGAATTGTTGGATAAAGGGTTGATAAGGGAGAGTTTGAGCCCCTGTGCAGTTCCAACAGTTTTTGCTCCCAAGAAAGGAGGAGAATGGCGAATGTGCACAAATTCAAGGGCCATCAACAAGATTACCATCAGGTACAGATTTCGACTGCCGCAGATGGACAACATGATGGACTGCCTAAGCAGGGCAGCATACTTCTCAAAGATTGATCTGAAGAGTGGTTACTATCAGATTCGAATCAAGGAAGGGGATGAGTGGAAGACAACCTTCAAGACCAATGAAGGGTTGTATGAGTGGCTAGTAATGCCATTCGGATTAAGCAACGCCCCTAGTACCTTTATGCGACTGATGAACGAAATGTTGAAAGAGATCATTGGAAAGTTTTTGATAGTGAATCTTGATGATATATTAATTTTTAGCAAGACTAAGCAGGAACACTTTCGACATGTTCGAAGTGTGCTGGAAAAATTGCAGCAGAATAAGCTACTGATAAATCTGAGAAAAAAAAAAGAGTACTTTTCTTCAAAGAGAACTGGTTTATCTAGTTTTGTGATTATAGAGAATGAATTGAAGATGGACCCAGAGAAGATTGCAGCAATCGTTAACTGGCCATACCCAAAAAGTTTGTTTGAGGTACGTAGTTTTCATGGGCTGGAAAGTTTTTACCGTAAATTTATAAGGAATTTCAGTGAAATCTATGCACCTATGTTGGACACTATAAAAAAGGCAAGTCAGCATTTTTGTTGGACCGAGGCAGCAGAGAAGAGCTTTCAGCTACTGAAGAAGAAGATCACAGAAATATTGATCTTGAGATTGCCAGATTTTAAAAATATTTATTAGATTCGCTGTGATGCAAGCGGTACGGCCATTGGAGTTGTACTTAGCCAAGAAGACAAAGCTATTGTGTTTTTCAACGAGAAGTTGAATGAGAGCAAGCAGAAGTATTCATCCTACGACAAAGAATTCTATGTTGTCGTCCAAGCACTGAAGCATTCAAGACACTATCTGCTGGGAAGTGAGTTTGTTTTATTTTCTGATAATTTTGTGTGGTAATACGTGATGCAACAGCATACGCTAAATCACAAGCATGCTAAGTGGGTTGAATATTTATAGAGTTTCACCTTTGCGTTGAAACACATTAGCGGGCAAGCCAACAAGGTGGCAGATGAGTTAAGAAGAAGAGCCTTGCTCTTGCAGGAGAGTACAATACAAGTGTTGGGCTTTGAGCATTTGAAAGACTTGTATTAGACCGATGCAGATTTCAAAGAGGCTTATGAAGCCTGTCATAATCCTTTGCTGAGAAACAATAGTCCATGTTTGGACTATAATTTGTAGGAGAAGCTATTGTTTAAAGGGGGACAGTTATGCATTCTCGATTGTTCGATGAGACAGAATATCATTATGGAGAAGCACAGTGGAGGTCTAGCCGGGCATTTCGACATAGACAAAATGTTAGAGTAGCTCAGCCATTTTTCTTATTGGCCAAGAATGTGAAGGGATGTGCAGAGATTTGTGACCAGATGTAAAGTGTGTCAGTTGGTGAAAAGACACAGTCAAAATATGGGACTGTACACACCATTGCCCATTCCAAGTAGACTGTGGGAATTAGTCAGTTTGGACTTCATCTTGGGTCTACCAAGGATGCAGTGGGGTTATGATTCGGTGATGGTAGTAGCACACCAGTTCTCAAAGATGGAACATTTCATCCCTTGTAAAAAAACCCAACGATTCCACTCATATGGCCCACTTATTTTTCACAGAAATTGTTAGGCTACATGGCCTACCTAAGTCCATTCTTTCTGACAGGGATGTGAAGTTTACAGGGCACTTCTGGTGCACCTTGTGGAAAACAAGAGCTTGGGGAACGTGCTACACAGTTAATTTTTAGCTCTGCTTATCACCCACAAACTGACTGGCAAACATAGGTGGTAAACAAGAGCTTGGGGAACGTGCTACAAAGTTTGATCGGGGAAAATTCACGACTGTGGGAGCATGTACTTGCCCGAGCGGAGTTCGCTTACAATGACTCACCCAATCGCAGCACAGGTTAAAGTCCTTTTTAGGTCTTATATAGCATGCATCCTCGCGGAGTGCATGAGTTACGAGATCTAGGATAGCAGGAAAGATGGAGTGCTGATGGGGAAGATTTTGCCAAAGCAATGAATGATCTACATGAGCAGGTAAAAATGAAGTTGCAGGACAGCAGTCAAAAGTATAAGCAGCGGGCAGATCTGAAACGGTGAGAGGTATAGTTTAATGTGGGGGATGAAGTCCTCGCACATTTGTGCAAGTAACATTTTCCTAGAGGTACATACAACAAACTGAAATACAAGAATATTGGCCCTTGCAAAATTCTCAGAAAATTTTCAACCAATGCTTATGAATTATAGCTGCCACCAAGAATAGGCATCTTGCCCATCTTCAATGTGGCAAACTTGTTTCTATATACTTCCAGTCCGGAGGAAGATAATACAGCACGGCCTACATGGGACACACAGGAAAGTAGTGAGACTTGGATGAGACAGATGCCTTTAGCTCAGCCCCTTGAGATCGAGAGAATCCTCGACACTCAGGTGGCCAGGCGAACTCGGTGGAAGGAATACCTACAGTATTAGGTCAAGTGGAAGAACCGTCCCATTGAGGATAGTTCATGGCTTAACGCCAGATAGGTATAGCAGGCAGGCTATTCAGTCGAGAAGCTCATGGATGGAAGTCATGAATCTTTCTTACCCTGGGAGCCTGATGCAGGAGCATCCAGCTAAGGGCATCATGACCAAGTGTTTGATCTCAGCTAAGGAGGAGAGGTTCATCGTCACTAGATTTCATTTATGTTTGTTGATTAAAATAGTGTTAGGAACTTGTTTTATGTCATTATCAGTTAATAGGTATTTAGGGATAGCACAGTTAGGTGAAGGTGGTTACAGCCACATTGTTGTTTTTTCTTTATTTATTTTACAACTATTTACTTTTAAGAAAAAAACAAAAAACAAAAAGATATATATCATCTATGTATTCCACAGAACAAGAAAACTCAAACAGCAAGATAGTTATCAACTGTGTAATTGAAGAAAACAACCGCAAACAGTTTGAATAACTATATTGTAACAATAAAAAACAATTGTACCACATTGTGGAAAAGGTTCAATATTCCAGCACAGCGAGAGTAATACAAAAGATAAATATTTTCATTTTGAATCCATCTATTGAGACATGTTGTTTTAATCCAATTACTATCCTCTGTAACAAATAGACAAACTGCATATTTTTTATTTTACCAGAAATCCTTCCAAACAAGCAATGACGAAGTTCCAGAAGCCAAGTGACAAGCAGTGACGAAGTTCCAGAAACCAAGTGACAAGCAGAGACAAAGTTTCAAAAATCGAACGACAGGTAGAGATATCATATCAACACAAGATTGGATAGGTAGTTCCAGCCACATCAACAAATTACAGAAATACAAGAATACGCAACAACCATAACAGCTAACAAATTAAATATAGTTACAGTGCAATGCATTTACTAGAAAGGTAACTCTGTACATTGAAATTTCTTTTTCATTCATCTTTAAAAGCATTTCAGTGTCAAGACCAGTATATAGACAATATAAATACGAAGTGCCAAAGTCTAGAAAACCCTAGGGCTGAACAAACCATCCTCCGGAAGTAAGACAGAGAAATGAGGGTTAGGGTTATAACCCTGAAACAGTTACAGACCATCGAAGGACAAACAAAATTACATTCAACTGAGCCCAAAGGCCATTCGACATCAAACAACCAATGAATACGATAGAGTCTTAATTCCTAGCCTACTGACTGACTACACCAAGGAAGAAATCAACTTTGGAAACCCTCAAATCAAACAAATCGTGACAGGGAACGACCCTACCAGTTCCGTTTGGAGGAAGGGCTGAGTAGCAGTCCACCTAGGAGCACTACAACCTGCATAGTGACCACGACAAAGTATTAGCATTAATATACAGAAGGACTAAAGTAGCAGAAAATGAAAAGAAGTAACCCAAGAGCACTTACCAGCATGTTCGAAAGCACTGGACGAATGAACCCACATTTAGGTCGTGGCCATTGAAGAAAACCCTGCTCACGAGGAGCAACAAATGTTAGCTCTTAAGAAAATCTGATGAAATATAGTATCGCAAGGAAGGAGTCGTTACCTTGCCAGAGCCGAATGACGTACAGGAAAGGGTCCTTCGTGGCCACACCTTGCGTTCACAACGAAAATTGCAGACAATTCAAGCAGAGAACGTAACCATACAAGCAACTAGAACATATCATGAAAGAATCCCAGCAGAACGCGTAAGGAACGAAAGGATAAAACAGTGACCACCGGAAGAGCACTAGATCACAAGAAAACAGAGAAACCCTCACGTAAAATCAACGAAGCCAACAACTTAATGGCAGAGCCGAACTAACGAGATAACCAAGACCAATACTATGTAAAGCTATCCAACCAACCAACAGAGAAACTCATAGTCGGGCGTGGATAGAGTATCAGGTTCGAATTTGTTACTATCACCAACAAAACTGGCAGACAGAGCTCTCACCGCAGAACAGTGAAGAATGAAAATGCCAGAGTGAATGAAGTGAGGGTTAGGGTTAGTCCAAGAGTAGGATGGAAACCCGAGTTCAGAACAGTTGTCCTCTCAACATACAGGTAAATCAATACAATCATCAATACACCCAAAATATCAGCGCTAACCTTTGATTACCGACTAATCACAAATTCGTTGATTAAATCATTGGTGTTAATCATTCTTATTAGTGCTAAACCTTAAGTCATGGGCTAGTTCCATCAGAGCAACTCTTCGCATTGCAATAGAGGATAGGTTTTGTTACACTTGTGTTTCCTCATCAAACACTCGCTGCACTGCCCACCATTGAATTTAAAATACAGCCACATGAAAATAAAGCATAAACTGGAGAGAGGTGTGCAGTGTGTTTGAAGGGTTATAAATATGGGGAGAGAGTCCTCCAATTGCCATGCTCCCATGTATTCCATGGTCACTGCGTCACCAAATGGTTTAACATCAGCAAAATCTATTCAATCTACAGGAGCAAAGCTGTAATTGGGAAAAAATGAAGTTGAACAAAGTTGTATTTGAGAAAAAAATAAATTGAACAAAGTTGTAATTGGGAAAAAATTACAGTGCAAATTCACATAATTTGTAAAAGGGAAGATGTTAGTTATAAATCTGATATGGTAATGGTTGAACTATTGTTTGTTTGAGTGGTGGTTGATTTTGTAAAAAAGAGTTAAAATGATTATAATAAACATATTTTTTGAATTGAAATAATTTTGAATTGGAATATTTTTAAAAGATGAATTGATATATTAGTAGATTTGGCCAAGTTGTAAATTTTGCATTGTAAAAAAAGAAATAGATTACATTCTTGATATAGTGTAATCATATTTTTCTGTGAGCATTAGTAATAGTTATTTTCTTTTCTTAGCATATGGTAGTTAAGCCAATTACTCTTGCTCACCTGGGTTTTGCACGCTTGTTGTATCAAGCCAAGGTGCATTCATTCCATTTCATTTTGTATAAGTTGGCTTGCAAATTGTAATAAAATGGCTCAGATTTATTATTTCTACTCAATTGTGTTATGTTCTGATTGCATTTGCATGTGTAGATTTCAGCTTTCTTGTTATATTTATTTGTTGCAACTTAGTTCATATTTTGATATTCACTATATTTCTCTAATTAAAATATTACATTTAAATACTTATCATCATTATTCAATATCCCTTAAATTAATAAATAAAGTATATAAAAACCAAAATGCAAAATGCAGTGTTATCTCATAGAACATGTGATGAGGTAAAAAACACTTTGAAAGTTGCATAATTTGTGTTTAATTCAAATTCAAAGAGACATTTTATTTTGTTTAATAGTTTAATATACTAAAAATGTAATTCAATATGGATATATGAGAGTGAGGTTGAGAAGATTCAATAGTAGACTCTTTTTATTTGCTTATTTTGTAATTTTCTTTTTTAAGACAAAGTTGAACTTTGTGCACCATTTATTTTTCTTTCATTTTTCTCATATTTCGTTTGTTTGCAACATATGCTCTTTTTCTTCAAATAAATAATATTATGGTTTTATCTCTTAATTTTACAATAAAATAGTTCTTAAAACAAGGTTTTTTAACTTTATTTTTGGTCAAAACTTTGAGATTTGTTTTTCAATGTGACTAAAAGCTTACGTGGTCAATGGTCAAGATTAAAATAGATTATCCAAGGAGATTCTCCCCTTGCAAAATATGTTAATCCCACAATTAAAATGATCTTCTTCCTTAGTAGAAGAGAACCAAGAATATCAACACACTAATAACATCATAATAAGGTCTAAAGCTCTCATTGAGAAATTCTCAATTATTATCAATGTTGATATCTATTATGCTTTGAGGGAACATGCACATGAGAAGGGGAGTGTAATGACAAAAACTTAATGTTATATTGTATAATCATATCTCTTACAAGTATGGTTATGGGAGAAAACTTTTGTTATTAGTAGTTTAATATTTCTGCCATATGCTTTGGGCTTAAAGAATTCTGGGAAGAAAGGGTTTGTTGTGCCCCTAATGCAAAAAATGATAATAATAATTGTTAGTCCTTATGTTTAGAGGCTAGTAATGATCCAATATGTTCATAATGATACTTTTGTTTATAGCTTTAGGGACAGAATTATTGACTAAGGCATGTTGTGTACTTATAAATAACATATCTTGTACAAGAAAAGTAGGTTGGAATCAAGGTAATTTAAATGGCCACCATAAAAAATCTTTCTAGGGACAAATAGGGTAGGTTGGAACCTTGAACTTTGATTCCCTACTCTTCTTGGCAAAACCTTATAATGACAAGCAAGTTGGAAGCAAGATTCCCTTGCATATCACCACAAGGTTTTGTCAAACAACATTATGAACTACTTCCAATCTATGTGGTTCCAACCAACTTGCTTGTCGTTAAAAAGTTTTATCAAGTAAGGTAGTGAATCCTACCTTACCACCAACTTGCAAGGCTCTAACTATCTTGCATTTCTTTCAATTTAAAAAGTTCTAACCAACATGCCTTGCATGTCACAACAATGTTATGTTCCTACCTTGCTCATCACTACAAGGCTCTATGAAGGAGTCTAGGTGCCTTACATTGCTCATCACTTTAAATTTATGTCATGGCTCCAACATACCATGTTGGTGCAACATTCTGTCTAGTGGATAATGAACTCAATTTTCAACCAATATGAAACCTAACTTTTACTTTTCCACAAACATACAAATTTTTCTCTTTCACATCTCTATCTATGCTTGTGAGACGTGCACACATTATATTTTAGGGTTTTTGGAAATGTTTGATGGGTAAAAACATAATAGCAAGATTATGTTATATTAGCCTTTCATGTATGGAAATTCTCATAGAATTAAAATTCAATAGATAATCAATAAAGTATGGATACTTCAAGAATGTTTATTAAAATTTTAAAAAATCATAGTAGAATTTCAAAAATTTAAACATTATGTTATTCTCGTGCTATATTTCAATTCTTAACGATTCAATTTTCCATTTGTTAATATAAGAGTGGAACTAAAATAGCACCCTACTCAATGATAACTCATACTATTTTTAAACTTTATCATTACACGATAATGGCCACATTTATGAAGCTTTAGCCTATATGATTTTTCATGTAAAAAAATATAAGCTCAACTCGCATCAAAGAGATTGATTTTGAAAATATAAACAAAAGACATACAAACTTAGAAAACATTTCAATTAAATTTGTGATTATATTCCACTTAATTTCTTGAATGAACATTAAAAGTGAAACACTTTACTCAATAAATATTTAAAAAATCATACATTTGTTATGTATGTGTTATAATATTCATATGATCGTCCTCATGCGTTGAAGTTCCCTTACATTTTGGGAATTTTTTTAATTTCATTTTTTTTTGTTTTCAGCACATGGTGTTTGGTAAAAGAGGTTTTGTGGTGTATAGTAATTTTTTTACCTGGTTTTGTAATTTAATTAAGGAACTATGGTTGTATTCAAAATCATGGTAAGAGATTGGAAGTTTATGGATTCCACGACATGTATATTGTATTGTAATATTGTAAAGAAGAATATTGAAAAATATTTTCGGTTTTCTTCGTTTGGGTTTCCATAATAAAAATTTCTATTAAATGTGTGTGTCAAGTGAGTGTGTGTGTTTTTCATTGCATATTTTCTATTTTAATTAATAATATATTTGCAATGGTATGATAATGGTATTATAGAATTTATGTATAATTTCTCTCTAGATTTTGGTTTCACGAAATATTGTTTATATGGGAAGTAGAATCAGATAATATTATCCTTTGGTTCTACAAGGTTAGAGAGAATATTATAGCCAATGCATAATGAGGGTTTGGACCTATATTGATTCCATCATTGGGTAAATCTATGTATTATGTTTGTTTTATAGATGACCTCTCGAGGAATACATGGATTTATTTCCTTAGGAAGAAATTTGAAGTCTCTTAAGAATTCAAGAATTTAAGGATCTTATGGAAAATTGCACAAAGAAGAAAATTAAGATGTTGAGAACATATAACGGTGGAGAATTATGTGGGAATTAATTCAAAGAATTATGTAAGAAATGTGGTATAGCAAGGTAGAAGAATACTCCATACACACCTTGCCAAAATGGAGTTGCAAAAAAAATGAACAGGATATTGATGGAGAAAGCAAGGAGCATGCTCATTGGTGCTAGGTTAGGACAAGAATTCTAGGTAGAGGGAGTGGATGTTGTGTGTTATCTAGCAAATAGATAATCCTCATCAACATTTGATAACAACACTCCACATGAGGTATGGACTTAAGAAATATTCTCTTAAACATATCAAAGTTTGGTTGTGATGTTTATGTACAAGTTCCAAAGGAGAATAGGAGTAAGATAGATAATAATAAAAAAATTGAACAGTGTGTATTTATTAGATATAAATATTGTCTAAAAGGTGATAAGTTTTAGAACCCAAAAACTAATAAGTTTGTGTATATTAGTGTTGAGAAATGGCAACAAGAAATTCCAGTTTAATTTGTCCTTGAATTAAACTATGAATTAAATTCAAATTCTATTATCATAGCAACTTAAAATAGTTAAATTAATTTTTTTAACTTACTTAACTTAAGAAATCTGAGTTGGAAGTATTTTGGAAGTCATGTATATGTTCTTTCTACTTTATAGGAGTCCAATATGAGTTAATAGTGAGTTGTAAAATAGAAGACTCAGTTTCATGAGTCAGTTCAGTTAAATTAGTTCCCAAACTAATTAGTTCAGTTAAATTAGTTTTCAAACTAATTGAGAGAACTAATAGTGAGTTAACAGTCAGTGGTGACACTAATGAACTCCACCAGTGCTACCCCAGTTAACTGAATATTTACTCATCAGAAACTCATGAATGTCAATTCTTGAGAAAGACCCAATTGATACTAGAGTGCAGGGACAATTTAGTATTTGTTTTAGATTTTTCTGAGTCGCACTGATAGTGCAAGCTTTCAGAAACTGATCCTTGATGGATTGCACTATTTTTAGAGGCTTTATTTCCCATTAAATACAAGCTATTTTCCATGGGAATTACACATTGAAAAAGAGACTTGGAGAGCTTGTGAAGAGGCTAAGCTTTGGCCTTGAGCTTGGTTATGAGTTGGAGATTGAATTTGTTGAGTGCTGAGATTGTTCTATAGAGAACAAGCATTGTAATTTCATCTTGATTTTTTGGATTAATACAAAACAGATAGTGGGTTTTTGAGTTATGGCTTTCCCCCGATATTTATTGAGTTATGTGCCTTTGATTCTCTTCCTCTATTGATTATTGTTTGCTCAATGTTTATGGGCTTTCGTTGTAAAGAGTAGAAGTAGATTCTTGTCTCTTGCTTTAGCAAATTTCACTAGCTTGTGAATCTACAGGATTTTCTACAAGTAGAGATGTAGTATTTAGAGAAGTCAAATATGTTGTCAAATAAGAATTCCTACCAAGAGAGAAAGAACCAGTGAAGATAGAGTTTGAATTGAAGGATGATGAGCTAAACCCTAAAAAAGAACAAGAATGATAAGAAGAAGAGCCACAAACTTTGCCACTGAGCAGGTCGATTCAGGAAATAAGGAAACCATAAAGGTATACTCCACCTAATTTTTATTCAAAATTTTTCTTTGCTTATTATTGATAATGATCCTATTAGGGAGGCAATAGATTCAGAGGATGGAAAACTCTGGAAAAAGGTCGTGGTTAAAGAAATGTTAGCCTTCAACAAAATTGAGGCTTGGTATCTAGTGGAGTTGATATCTAGAATGAATCCCATTGGCACTAAATTGGTGTTTAAGAAGAAATTAAATGCAAAAATTAGAGTGGAAAAATAGAAAGCTCGATTAGTAGTAGCAGGTTATTCCTAAGTAGAGGGAATCGAATTTCGTGATATTTTCTCTCTTTTTTCCAATTTAACTTATATATTTATTTTATCTATTGTTTCTACTTTGATTTTGAAATAGAGAATATGGATATGAAGATAGCATTCCTACATGGGGATCTAGAAGAAGAAATGTACATGAAGCACCCAAAAGACTTTGTTGTGAAAGGAATGATAAAGCTAGTAGGAAAGATGAATAGTCGCTATATGGGTTAAAGCAATCACCAAGAAAGTGGTATAGAAAAATTGATACCTATGCATGGGGAATTGGCTTACATGGATCAAAGAAAATTATTGTATGTATTTCAAATTAGTTAGTGATCATGTTATTTATTTGGTCTTGTATGTGAATGATATGTTGTTGTTTATAAATGACAGAGAAATCATTTGGGAAAATGTTCATATCTTGAGACAAGAGGGATTTCCATGTATTAGAAA
This sequence comes from Pinus taeda, assembly GCA_000404065.3. NCBI lineage: Eukaryota > Viridiplantae > Streptophyta > Pinopsida > Pinales > Pinaceae > Pinus > Pinus taeda. The sequence goes on along the minus strand of APFE030062272.1, from coordinate 78,767 downwards.
TCCACTTATGTAGATCAGTCAACTATGGCCAAAACCCATTAAATATACAAACCAAACAAAAATCTGAAAAAATATTTCACGTTGTTGATGGCTTCATCCCCCGTAGAGACATTAAAAAAGGGGCTTCATGGACAATCAGGAGAGTAGATTTGGATTTCAACATAAAACTATAAGAAACTTTACCTTGATCTGCCTGAGAAGAAAGGCTTGCAAAACCAGTTGTCGTTCCTTTAAGATTCATTGTTTTCTCCACTGAGACACAAGAATGTATCATTAATGATTGTGAAATCTCGTTGCAAGGCAATACGGGCCATGGACAACTGGTGGCTAGACCAAAACCTTCATCGTCGCGAGATCTCCTAAACATTTTTCAAATTATTACTAAAATAAAAGTATTTAACAAATTAAACTTTGACCAAACATGGGAAAGAAATTTAAAAAATGAATTATTAAAATAATAATCATTCAAAATAATGAATTATTAAAAATAATAATCATTCAAAAATTTAACAATAGTAATATAGTAATAGCATAAAAAAGAGATTAAATAATAAAATCAAATAAAATAATTTAATATAATAATTAATTATTTTTATTGAATGGATCTATTATTAAAATTAATAAAATAAAATACGATAAAAATGAATAAATAAGAACTAATAAAAGGTTTAAAGATAATGAAATTAAATTTTAAATTTTCCAAGTGAAGAATTTAAAGGAAGACTTAGCATAAAGAAAATGAGGATATAATAGACAAAAATATTAAATAAATTATTAATAATTGATTAATAATTAAATTTAATAAATTATTTATAATTAAATAATTATATTAATAATAGATATTTAATAGTAATAAGGAGGAACTATTATAAAGTAAAGATGTAATGATTGGGAAAAAAATTTAAAAGGGAATTAAAACAATAATTATGTTAAATTTTCTAAGAATTAGAAAGAGGAAATTACAAAATGTACTAAGATGTAATGATAAGAAAAAAGTTTAAAAGGGAAAGTCAAAGAATGTATTAAAACAATAATTATGTTAAATTTTCTAAGAATTAGAGAGAATAGGCAATACAAAATGTACCAAAAGGGCCGAATGCATCAAGCAAATGAAGAAGGATCAATCTGTCACATAGGTTATCTTAAGGAAAAATACCAAATACATCAAGCAGATGAAGAAACAATCTATCACATAGACTATCTTTAGCCTCTGGACATTAAAAATAATTTCTTTCTTCCTTTCCAATAAAAGAAAGACTGAAGAGAAAACCTAGGAGAAACGGGGTTTTAAAAAACAAAGATGATAAATTAAATTAAATGAAAAGAGTCTCAAAATCCAGGAGAGGAATAAGGAAATTTATATCTACACACAATTGAAATCCAAAAATTGACAAATAACAAAAACTTTAACTATATTTCACATTAATAATTTTCTTGAAACTAGTAATAATATATAAATGATTATAATATATATAAAACTTTTCAAATTGTTGTAAAATACAATGTTTCAAAATTTGAAAAATGTTTACCGTTTAAAAAAATATTTCAAATTACTTATAATAATAAAAAAATTTTAAAATTTAAATAATTTTAAATCTTATAAATTTTAAAAAATATAACATTTTTTGCAAACTTCCATAAAAAATTTATTTTCTTTAATAAAACTAAAATCGTTGCATTTTTGCAAAACTTCCCTAGAATTTTTATTTTCCATAGTAAAACTAAAAATGGTATTCATATTTTAAATCAATAGAGGAAATTTAAATCTATACACAATTGAAATCTAGAAATTCAACATCAACACTTAACTTTTTTTTAACATTAATAATTTTCTTCAAAATTAGTGATTTATATATATATATATATATATATAATTATGGTAAAAATGTAATGTTTCAAATCCCAAAAATATTTCACATTACCTATAATAAAAAATATATATATTAAATTTTATGTAATTTTAAATTTTATATATATAAATCGTATTCATATTCCATATTAAGCAAGCAACCTCAAATTTTAATTTAGCGTCGGCTAATCTTCAGTTAATACTATAGCGTATATATTGATGGAAGGCGAGTCAAACGAATAATATAAGCTGCATCCTATAAAATTCAGGCTGAAAAACACAGATAAGCGGCATCCTATAAAATTCAGTCTGAAAAACACAGACAGATAAGAGAATAAAGAAGGAATGGATAGTACAGGCCATCGAGCAATCCGCCCCACTCCAGAGGGCAGAAGAAATGATCAAATATTTTGGCGGCGATTGCTCCGACACGTCGGCAGTTCTGTGCGAGTTGTTCAGAGGCCGCAACGTGATCCTCGGTTGCTACAAATTTATGATTTTGATTTCTTGGATGATGAAGATGAGGAGCTGGGTTATGAGCAGCTTTTGGCATTGCAACAGAGGATAGGTTCCGTTACACTTGCGCTGCCTCCTCAAACACTTGCTGCGCTGCCCACCATTGAATTTAAAATACAGCCACATGAAAATAAAGCAGAAACTGGAGAGAGGTGTACAGTGTGTTTGGAGGGTTATAAAGATGGGGAGGGTGTCCTCCAATTGCCATGCTCCCATATATTCCATGGTCACTGCGTCACCAAATGGTTTAACATCAGCAGAATCTGTCCAATCTGCAGGAACAAAGTTGTAATTGGGAAAAAATGAAGTTGAACAAAGTTGTAATTGGGAAAAAATTAAATTGAACAAAGTTGCTTTGTTCTCTCTTACCAAGTTATCAAAGCAAAGATGTTATAGTTTTTTATAAAGAATTTAATAGATATCCATTATTATTTTGGTTTTCTGAGAGTGCAACTTAGTTCATGTTTTTGATATTCAGTGTATCTCTAATTAAAATATTACACTTAAATATTTACTATCATTGTTATAAGAAGAATTTCGATGTAAATTACATATAGAAAGACTTTTGTCCACGTGTTTCGGACCAATTAGTGAGGTTCATAGTTGAAAAGACAGATCTAGTCTAGCACCTTAAATAGTCTAAGCAGATATTTTAGACCGAGGTCAAATTTTCATTTATTAATTTAATATTATTATTATTA
>APFE030062272.1:45236-71667 GCA_000404065.3 Pinus taeda | reverse complement strand
ATGTTTATGGGCTTTCGTTGTAAAGAGTAGAAGTAGATTCTTGTCTCTTGCTTTAGCAAATTTCACTAGCTTGTGAATCTACAGGATTTTCTACAAGTAGAGATGTAGTATTTAGAGAAGTCAAATATGTTGTCAAATAAGAATTCCTACCAAGAGAGAAAGAACCAGTGAAGATAGAGTTTGAATTGAAGGATGATGAGCTAAACCCTAAAAAAGAACAAGAATGATAAGAAGAAGAGCCACAAACTTTGCCACTGAGCAGGTCGATTCAGGAAATAAGGAAACCATAAAGGTATACTCCACCTAATTTTTATTCAAAATTTTTCTTTGCTTATTATTGATAATGATCCTATTAGGGAGGCAATAGATTCAGAGGATGGAAAACTCTGGAAAAAGGTCGTGGTTAAAGAAATGTTAGCCTTCAACAAAATTGAGGCTTGGTATCTAGTGGAGTTGATATCTAGAATGAATCCCATTGGCACTAAATTGGTGTTTAAGAAGAAATTAAATGCAAAAATTAGAGTGGAAAAATAGAAAGCTCGATTAGTAGTAGCAGGTTATTCCTAAGTAGAGGGAATCGAATTTCGTGATATTTTCTCTCTTTTTTCCAATTTAACTTATATATTTATTTTATCTATTGTTTCTACTTTGATTTTGAAATAGAGAATATGGATATGAAGATAGCATTCCTACATGGGGATCTAGAAGAAGAAATGTACATGAAGCACCCAAAAGACTTTGTTGTGAAAGGAATGATAAAGCTAGTAGGAAAGATGAATAGTCGCTATATGGGTTAAAGCAATCACCAAGAAAGTGGTATAGAAAAATTGATACCTATGCATGGGGAATTGGCTTACATGGATCAAAGAAAATTATTGTATGTATTTCAAATTAGTTAGTGATCATGTTATTTATTTGGTCTTGTATGTGAATGATATGTTGTTGTTTATAAATGACAGAGAAATCATTTGGGAAAATGTTCATATCTTGAGACAAGAGGGATTTCCATGTATTAGAAATCCACTTATGTAGATCAGTCAACTATGGCCAAAACCCATTAAATATACAAACCAAACAAAAATCTGAAAAAATATTTCACGTTGTTGATGGCTTCATCCCCCGTAGAGACATTAAAAAAGGGGCTTCATGGACAATCAGGAGAGTAGATTTGGATTTCAACATAAAACTATAAGAAACTTTACCTTGATCTGCCTGAGAAGAAAGGCTTGCAAAACCAGTTGTCGTTCCTTTAAGATTCATTGTTTTCTCCACTGAGACACAAGAATGTATCATTAATGATTGTGAAATCTCGTTGCAAGGCAATACGGGCCATGGACAACTGGTGGCTAGACCAAAACCTTCATCGTCGCGAGATCTCCTAAACATTTTTCAAATTATTACTAAAATAAAAGTATTTAACAAATTAAACTTTGACCAAACATGGGAAAGAAATTTAAAAAATGAATTATTAAAATAATAATCATTCATATAAATTATTATAATAAATCATTCAAAAATTAAACGATAAGTATTAGTAATAGCGATAAAAAAGAGATTAATTATAAATCATAAATAATTTAATATAATAATATTATTTTTATTGAATGGATCTATTATTAAATTAATAAAATAAAATCGATACAAAATGAATAAATAAATACTAATAAAAGTTATGGATAAGAAAATTAAATTTTAATTTTCCAAGTGAAGAAATTTAAGGAAGACTAGCAATACAAGAAAATGAGGTATAATAGACAAAAAATTAAATAAATTATAATAATTGATTAATAATAAATTTAATAAATTATTTGTATAATAAATTATATTATAATAGATATTTAATAGTAATAAGGAGGAACTATTATAAAGTAAAGATGTAATGATTGGGAAAAAAATTTAAAAGGGAATTAAAACAATAATTATGTTAAATTTTCTAAGAATTAGAAAGAGGAAATTACAAAATGTACTAAGATGTAATGATAAGAAAAAAGTTTAAAAGGGAAAGTCAAAGAATGTATTAAAACAATAATTATGTTAAATTTTCTAAGAATTAGAGAGAATAGGCAATACAAAATGTACCAAAAGGGCCGAATGCATCAAGCAAATGAAGAAGGATCAATCTGTCACATAGGTTATCTTAAGGAAAAATACCAAATACATCAAGCAGATGAAGAAACAATCTATCACATAGACTATCTTTAGCCTCTGGACATTAAAAATAATTTCTTTCTTCCTTTCCAATAAAAGAAAGACTGAAGAGAAAACCTAGGAGAAACGGGGTTTTAAAAAACAAAGATGATAAATTAAATTAAATGAAAAGAGTCTCAAAATCCAGGAGAGGAATAAGGAAATTTATATCTACACACAATTGAAATCCAAAAATTGACAAATAACAAAAACTTTAACTATATTTCACATTAATAATTTTCTTGAAACTAGTAATAATATATAAATGATTTATATATAAACTTTTCAATTTATTGTATAAAATATAATGTTTCAAATTGAAAAATGTTACTCTTTAAAAAGATATTTAATTATTTGATAATAATAAAATATTTTAAAATTTAAATAATTTTAAAACTTATAAATTTTTAAAATGTAAACATTTTTTGCCACAACTTCCATAAAATTTATTTTTTCTTTAATTAAAAACTAAAATCGTTCATTTTTGCAAACTTGCCCTGAGAATTTTTATTGTTCCAATAGTAAAACTAAAATGGTATTCAATTTTTAAATTCAATATGAGAAATTTAAATCTATAACACAATTGAAAATCTAGAAATTCACATAAACACTTTAACTTAATTTTTAACATTAAATAATTTCTTGAAAATAGTGATTATAATATATATATATATATATTAATAATATATTAATATATATATAATATATAATTATGGTAAAAATGTAATGTTTCAAATCCCAAAAATATTTCACATTACCTATAATAAAAAATATATATATTAAATTTTATGTAATTTTAAATTTTATATATATAAATCGTATTCATATTCCATATTAAGCAAGCAACCTCAAATTTTAATTTAGCGTCGGCTAATCTTCAGTTAATACTATAGCGTATATATTGATGGAAGGCGAGTCAAACGAATAATATAAGCTGCATCCTATAAAATTCAGGCTGAAAAACACAGATAAGCGGCATCCTATAAAATTCAGTCTGAAAAACACAGACAGATAAGAGAATAAAGAAGGAATGGATAGTACAGGCCATCGAGCAATCCGCCCCACTCCAGAGGGCAGAAGAAATGATCAAATATTTTGGCGGCGATTGCTCCGACACGTCGGCAGTTCTGTGCGAGTTGTTCAGAGGCCGCAACGTGATCCTCGGTTGCTACAAATTTATGATTTTGATTTCTTGGATGATGAAGATGAGGAGCTGGGTTATGAGCAGCTTTTGGCATTGCAACAGAGGATAGGTTCCGTTACACTTGCGCTGCCTCCTCAAACACTTGCTGCGCTGCCCACCATTGAATTTAAAATACAGCCACATGAAAATAAAGCAGAAACTGGAGAGAGGTGTACAGTGTGTTTGGAGGGTTATAAAGATGGGGAGGGTGTCCTCCAATTGCCATGCTCCCATATATTCCATGGTCACTGCGTCACCAAATGGTTTAACATCAGCAGAATCTGTCCAATCTGCAGGAACAAAGTTGTAATTGGGAAAAAATGAAGTTGAACAAAGTTGTAATTGGGAAAAAATTAAATTGAACAAAGTTGCTTTGTTCTCTCTTACCAAGTTATCAAAGCAAAGATGTTATAGTTTTTTATAAAGAATTTAATAGATATCCATTATTATTTTGGTTTTCTGAGAGTGCAACTTAGTTCATGTTTTTGATATTCAGTGTATCTCTAATTAAAATATTACACTTAAATATTTACTATCATTATTCAATATCCCTTAAATTCATAAATAAAATATATATAAAAACCATAATGCCAAGTGCATTGTAATCTCGTAGAACATGTGATGAGGTACAAAACACTTTGAAACTTGCATAATTTGTGTTTAATTCAAATTCAAAGAGACTTTTGATTTTGATTAATTATTTAATATACTATAAATGTAATTTAATATGGACATATAAGAGTGAGGTTAAGAAGGCAGTTGTGTAACCTCTATAAACATGAATGAAGTATGAATTCTAGATGTTTGAGTAATACAAGCATGAATGTAAAATTATGGATTCACATATTAGAGTAATTTATAGTTCTAGATGTTATAGTAATACAATCATGAATGTAAAAGTATGAATTCTAGATATTAGAGTAATTTTAAAGTAATCTTTTAGGTTAAATTATTTTGAGAGAATAAAAAACATAACAATTTATTAAAATTTTATATAGTCAATACTTATAAATAAACCAAATGATTTATATGTTATAGATAAATTTTATCACATTAATTATATATATAATAACCATGAATTTTGAAATTAAAAATAAATAAATAGTGTTAGGTATACTTTAAAATAAAAAATAATAAGATTGGATAATCTCATTGCTAAAACAAGTAAATAATTAATGGCAAGAAAAAAGATTGAAAAGTGCTAAAAACTTAACATTTCAATTTAGCAAGGGAAATTTCAAAATTATGTACAACATATAAACTATTTTACACATATAAACTATTTTACAGTTTCATTTCTAGGGTCTTTTACATATTTTATGTTTCATTTTAATGATTAGAAATTTAACTATCTAATAAAAATAAAGTTTGTTACTATACAAAATATTCAAAATGTTTGGAATGTAAAAAAAAAAAAAAAACTTATGTAAACAATATATAAATTGTATATAATAATAATTATCCTAGAAATATTAGGGAGGCAATAGACTAATTTTATTTGCTTTATTTTGTAATTTGTTTTTTAAAACAAAATTGAACTCTATGCACCCTTTATTTTTCTTTTCTTTTTTTTTATATTTCCTTTGTCTGCAATAAGTGATCTTTTTATTAGTAAAATTGTTCTTAAAACAGGGTTTTTAAACTGTATTTTTGGTCAAACTTTGAGATTTTTTTTTCAATATGGCTAAAGGCCTATGTGGCCAATGGTCGAGATTAAAATAGATTATCCAAGAAGATCCTCCTCTTGCAAAATGTGTTAAGCCCACAATTAACATGCTCTTCCTCAGTAGAAGAAAACCAAAAATATCAACACACTGATAACACCATAATAAGGTCTAAAGATCTAATTGAGAAATTCTGAATTATTATCAATGTTGATATATGTCATGGCTTTGAGGCAACATGCCCATGAGAATGATTGAGGGCAGTGACACAAAATCAATGTTGTATTGTATATTCCTATCCCTTACAAGTATGGTTATGGGAGAAAAACTTTGGTTACTAGTAGTAATTTTAAATATTTTGTCCCTATGCTTTGGGCTCAAAGAATTCTAGGAAGAAAGGCTATGTTGTGCCCCTAATGCAAAAAATGACAAGAATACTTATAGATGTTACACAAGCATTTAGTGTAATTGGTAGTCCTTATGTTTAGAGGCTAGTAATGATCCAATATGTTCATAATGATACTTTTATTTATAGCTTTAGGGACAAAGCCTTATTAAGGAGTAAGGCATGTTGTTTACATATACAAAACATATCTTGTACAATCAAGATAGGTTGGAATCAAGATAATTTCAATGGCCTCCATAACAAATCCTTGTAGTGACAAATAGGGTAGGTTGGAACCCTAAACCTTGATTCCCTACTCTCCTTGACAAACAAGGTAAGTTGGAAGCAAGCTTCCCTTGCATATCACCACAAGGTTTTGTTTAGAAACGTTATGAACTATGTCAAAGCTAAGAGGTTCCAATCAACTTGCTTGTCCTTAAAAGGTTTTATCAAGGTATTGAATCCTGCCTTACCACCAACTTGCAAGGTTCTAACTATCTTGCATTGCCTTCAAACTGCAAGGTTCCAACCAACATGTCTTGCATGTCACAATAAGGTTATGTTCCTACCTTGCTCATCACTACAAGGATCTATGAAGGATTCTAGATTCCTTACATTGCTCATCACTTCAAATTTATGTCATGGCTCCAACTTACCATGGTGGTGCAACATTTTTTCTAGTGGATAATGAACTCAATTTTCAACCAATACACAAACAAATAATTTTTTCTCTTTCACATCTCTATCTTATTCTTCTGAGACGTGCACGCATTATATTTTAGGGTTTTGGGAAATGTTTGATGGGTAAAACCATAATAGCAAGATTATTTTATATTAGCCTTTCATGTATGGAAATTCTCATAGAAATAAAATTCAATAGATAATCAATAAATTATGGATACTTCCACAATGTTTACTAAAAATTTAATGATCATAGTAAAGTTTCAAAAATTTAACCATTATGTTATTCTCATGCTATATTTCAATTCTTAATGATTCAATTTTTCATTGTTTTTTAATATAAGAGTGGAACTAAAATAACACCATACTAAATGATAACTTATACTATTTTTAAAATTTATCATCACAAGATAATGGCCACAATTATGAAGCTTTAGCCTATATGATTTTTCATGTAAAAAACATAAGCTCAAACGGAATCAAAGAGAATGATTTTGAACAAAAAAAAAAAAAAAATTAAAGAATAGACACACAAACTTAGAAAACATTTCAAATAAATGTGTGATATATTCCACCTAATTTTTTGAATGAACATTAAAAGTGGAACACTTTACTCAATAGATATTTAAAAAATCGTACACTTGTTGGGTATGTGTTATATTCTTTATATGATTATACCCATGTGTTGAAGTTCCCCTACATTTTGGGTAATTTTTTGCATTCATTTTTGGCGGTTTTCACCAGATGGTTTTTGCTAAAAGCGATTTTGTGGTGCATAGCAATTTTTCCCATGGTTTTGTAATTTAATTAACGAACTATGGTTGTATTCCAAAGCCTGGTAAAGAGATTGGAATTTTATGTATTTCACCTGATGTATATTGTATTGTAATATTCTACAGAAGAATATATTGAAAAATGTTTTTGGTTTTCCAAGTTTGGGCTTCCATAATAAAAATTTATATGTTAATGTGTATGTGTATGTGTGTGTGTGTGTTTCCATTGCATATTTTCTTTTTTTAATTAAGAATATATTTGCAATAACTAATTTGATAAGGTTACAACCTATGTGTTTTTCCATTGCATCTTTTCTTTTTTTAATTAAAAATATATTTTCAATAACTAATTTTATAGGGTTAAAACCTACATTTTCTATCATAGTAGTGTTGGCTTCAATGGGATGCCTTTATGGTTAAATGGATTTTTTCTTGGGCATATGATAGACCCAGTTACTATGGTAGATATGTGAAATTGATTCTTTTGGTTAAAGGAAATGGAAAGTAGTTCAAAGATAGATTTTGAGAAATTCAATTGGCATATTTTTGTGTTGTGGAAGCTCAAAATGGAAGATTTTTTGTGGGAATAAAACATTGAATTGTTGCGGATATGATTTCTACACAAACAGGGATGTCAACAAAAGACTGGACCAATTTGGATCAAAAGGAAAAGAGCACAGTATGATTGTGTATCACATATTTATTATCACTGGATATTTTAGTGGAAGTTACAAGAAAGGCTCTGTGAAAAAAGTTAGAGGCTTTATATTAGTCTAAGTCACTAGTGAAAAAAAAAAAAAAAATCCTATGGAAAAAGTCCCTTAACCTAAGGATGAAGGATGGAGACTTAGTGATATAGCATCTAAATGAATTTATTAATGTTATAAGTCAACAACAATTTGTTGATATTATGATTTCAGATGAAGATAACTTCATTAGTTTGATAGGCTTTCTACCAGACTCGTTGGATAGTCTAGTTGTTGCCATATGTAGTAATGCGACTACTTTAAGTTTCAATGAAATATTCTCATCCTCATTATTAAAGGATATGAGTTTGAAAAGAATATAAATTTATAACATAGGTGCCTTGTTTGTAAGAGGATGCTCCCAGAACATAAATAAAAATAATCCTCGAGTGGTAGATCTAAGTCCTATGTCTCCAAGAAAGCTCATAAAGGTATGTTAGAGATGTGGAAAAGAAGGGAATTATAAGAAATATTGTAGATAAAAAATTGTTGAGAAAGGAAAGGGATCTAAAGATGCTCCTTCTGCAGAAGCAAAAACTTCCTTAGATGAAGGAGGGGTTGTGTACTAGGCTTCTTCATGTGCACATGTAGATCATGAGCCATGGCTAGTTCACTCAAGTGAAACCTTTCATATTACTCCTCGTAGGGAGTGATTTTACAAGTATGAGATAGTTGATATTGGTAATGTTTTATTAGGATATGACTCAACAACCTGAATCATAGGATGAGGAAAATTCAAGTTGAAGCTTATGGATGGAAATATTAGAACACTCCTTTATGTCTATAAGAACACTACTCGGTGTTTTGCACATTCAAACATTTTCTAGAAATTTGATTTCTGTAAGCAAGATGAGCAATGAAAGTGTAAAAATAATGTTTGAAAAATATAGTTATATTATAGCTCAAGGAGCAATAGTATTTCTTAGAGGAATTCAAATTGGATCTTTGTCTAAGCTACTAGGAAGCATTGTTAGTGATGGGTGCAATAGTTCCAATTATCCTAAGAGTGCAGTGGAAGAAGGAAAAACTACTACAATCTTTGGAGAAAAGACTATGGTGTGGCTTCAAAATTTGGTGCATATTGGAGAGAAGGGACTTTCATTATTACATAATAAAGGTAGGATAGAATTTATGTATAATTTCTCTCTAGATTTTGGTTTCAGTGAATATTGTTTATATGGGAAGAAGAATCAGGTAAGATTATATTTTGGTTCTATGAGGTTAGAGATAATATTATAGCCAATGCCTAATGATGTGTTTGGACCTATGTTGATTCCATCACTAGGTAAATCTATGTCTTATGTTTCATTTATAGATGAACTCTCCAGGAATACATGGATTTATTTCCTTGGGAAGAAATTTGAAGTCTATGAGGAATTCAAATAATTTAAGGGTCTTATGGAAAATTGCACAAAGAAGAAAACTAAAATGTTGAGAACATATAATGGTGGACAATTATGTGAGAATAGATTCAAAGAATTATGTAAGAAATGTGGTATAGCAAGGTATAAGAATACTCCATACACATCTTACCAAAATGGAGTTGTAAACGGAATTAATAGGATATTGATGGAAAAAGCAAGGAGCATGCTCATTGGTACTAGGTTAGGACAAGAATTCTAGGTATAGGCAATGGATGTTGTGTATTATCTAGCAAATAGATCATCCTCATCAACATCTAATAAAAACACTCCACATGAGGTATGGATTTGTAAGAAATATTCTCTTAAACATCTCAAAGTTTGGTTGTGACGTTTATGTACAAGTTTCAAAGGTGAATAGGATTAAGATAAATAATAATAATAAAAAGTTGAAAATTGTATCTTTATTAGATATAAATATTGTCTAAAAGGTTATAAGATTTGGAACCCAAAAACTAAGAAGGTTGTGTATAGTAGAGGTGTAGTATTTAGAGAAGTCAAAGATGTTTTCAAACAAGAAGTCCTACCAAGACAGAAAGAAACTAAGATAGAGTTTAAATGATGAGCTAAACTCTAAAAAATAACAGGAATCAGAAGAAGAAGAGCCACAGACTCTGGCACTGAGAAGATCAATTGAGGAAATAAGGAAACCATAAAAGTATACTCCACTTTATTTTTATTCAAAAATTTTATATTAGTTTATTATTGATAATGATCCTAAAACTATTAGAGAGGCAATAGATCCAAAGGATGGAAAACTCTCGAAAAAGGTTGTGGTTGAAGAAATGTTAGCCTTAGACAAAAATGAGGCTTGGGATCTAGTGGAGTTGATAGCAATGAATCCCATTGGCACCAAATGGGTGTTTAAGAAGAAACTAAATTCAAAAATTAGAGTGGGAAAATAGAAATCTCGATTAGTAGCAGCAGGTTATTCCTAAGTAGAGGGAATCAAATTTCATGATGTTTTCTCTTTTGTTTCCAAGTTAACTTATATATTTAGTTTATCTATTGTTTCTACTTTTATTTTGAAATAGAACATATGGACATGAAGATAGAATTCCTACATGGGGATCTAGAAGAAGAAATCTACATGAAGAACCCAAAAGACTTTGTTGTGAAAGGAATGATAAAGCTAGTAGGAAAGATGAAAAATCCCTATATGGGTTAAAGCAATCACCAAGGAAGTGGTATCAAAAATTTGATACTTATGAATTGGGACTTGGCTACATAAGGAAAAAAGAAATTTATTGTATGTGTTACAAATTAATTAGTGATCATGTTATTTATTTGGTCTTGTATGTGGATTATATGTTGTTGTTTAGAAATGGTAGAGAAATCATTTGGGAAGCAAAAACTCAATTGTCCTCTAAATTTGACATGAAGGATCTTGGTGCTGCAAATTTTATTTTGGGAATGGAAATTAAAAGAGATCAGGTAGCTAGGAAACTCTAGTTAATCATAAGAAGTGTGTTGAGACAATATTGTAATTACTTAATATGAAGGAATGTGAAATGGTGAAGGAGTTTATTCTTGTAGGTGTAAATTTATATGTAGATCAGTGCCCCAAGAAACAGGAAGAAGAAGAGGACACGTCCCATGTTCCATATGCCATTGTGATTAGAAGCTTAATGTATACAATGGTCTATGCTAGAACATGAAATGGGAGTATTGAGAAAGTATATGTCAAACCAAGGAAGCATTGTTAGAAAACAATAAAAAAAGAATTTGAGTATTCGGGTCGAACTGCAAGTTATGGATTGTGCTACCAAGAAAGACAAGGGGTTCACAAGGGAGAAAAATCCCTCATTGCATGAGTTTTTAGGGTGCAGCACCCCTAAAAAATGGACCATTTTTTGTGGTTTTCGAAGCGCATTTTTTTCTAAAAGGGATATTGTGGCACATGGTGGTTTTTCCCATGGTTTTGTAGCTTTGGTTAAGGAACTATAGTTGTATTCTAATCTGTGGTATGAGATATATATTATATTATAATACTATACAAAATAATATATTGAAAAAACTTCTTTGTTTTCTCAACTTAAAAAATTTGGGACCCAAACCTCCCTAGATATATGTTTTGTAAGAGTAATGAGCAAGGCATAGGGTTTCAGCAACTCTTCAATCAATGGTGAATTCTATTTATTCAAAGAAGAAATGTGTTTCTATTGAAGGAATGGAAGCTCAAGCCATGGTTTTGTATGATGCCATCCTGAAATCTAGATATATTCTTCTAGTTGTTCTAGAAGTTTTGGCCCTAAATGTTTCTTTGAAAGATGATTCCTTCAACACTAAACTTTTTTTCAGATCAAGGTTTGGTTTGTAGATTTAATGGGTTTTGATGAAGTTTAACCAATCTCCACAAGTGGATTTCTGATACGTGGAAGCCCTTCTTGACAAATGACCTAAATATTTACTCTTTGGCTCGGTTTTTAATAATATTTAGGATAAGCATTATATTTGTGAATCTGGACCCTCCTTTGGGGTTGTGCTTACCTTTTCATGCAACCCTGGTATCCCACCTTTGATTTGGTTACCACATCAATCTCCATAGGGCTAAGGCTCTTGAAATTTCCCTTGCATTTTAGGAACCTCCCAACGTTATATTCCATTCGTAATGCATTAGGGAGATTTATCATCAACCCAGAATCTAAAATTTTTTATAAACCCACTTATGCTTGCTTGTTGAGATGGACTTCAACAAGGCCTTTGTTGATAATTCATTGTTGTTGATGTAAACACAAGTTGTAGCAGAAAAATCCCCGCTTTCAATGAAAAATGACAAGGAAGATTAAGGTTTTTTAGGCTCAGGATCACCTTCATTTTATGATCCTCATCATGCCAATTCCAATGTAGGAGGCACGTCACATAACTCCTCAAAGTTGAGGAGATATGATTGATCAAATTTTATGCCCTAAATGCTTGGTTAAATTCCTCGAAATTAGATGATGTCGTATTCTAACAACTGGCTAAATATTTGTCAAGTCTTAAGGCCAAGAAGAATTTTTATTGAAGGAATTAATTTGATATTTCCTTGAATTCAAACTTTGCTCCAAAAATGGATTCTATAAAGGGAATATTAATCCATTTTTAATTGATAGAGATTTTAAATTATTAATAAAATAAAATATTTGAGGCTTAACCTTTGAACAACAATGGAAACAAAATTAAAAGTTGAATTATTAAAATAATAAACATTTTAAAATAAAAACTAATTAATAGGAATTTTTGACATAGAGGTTTTAAATTATTAATAAAATAGAATTATTTAACAGCTAATATTTAACCAAACAATGAAATAATTTTGAAATATGAATTATTAATATATATAACCATTTAAAGAAATAACAATAGTATTAGTAATATCCTAGATCGGGGTGGGAATCGGCAACGAGTAGGTGCTTGGGGGATGAGCTCGCCACCCCATCATCTCACAAAAAAATTAAGAAGGGGGTAGTGTGGCCTCCCCATCACATGTAAAACCATGTGGTCATTCATTTATATCGATATGTATATGGCTTACCCCCTCTCTAGCTTATCCTCCATGAACGCATTTGTGTTATTGCGGTTTCTAAGTTGGTACTCTACCCACCCTCGGCCGCAAGTGGGATATCTATGGAATATTTGTGTTGAGAAAATGGTGCATGAGATACTTGCAACGTTGTTGGTGACTTGTTGGTAGGACCTCGGCATGGCGTTTGTTAGTCCCTAACCCTGGCGGTGTGGAAATTTGGCATCAAGCCTAGCCTAAGATGGTGTATGGTGTCTGGGTGGTTGGAAAACCAAGTTTCAAGTGGGAAAAATATTTTTATGACATGGATGAGAATGCAAATGGAACTACTCAATGGTTGTGAAATCACCCCCTTGACCTGGACAGTAATTTCATAGTGACTGGCTCTTCACCTTCTCATTAACAACTCCTATAGCACAAAATAGCAAAGGGTGAGAATATTGGGTAAATTCTAAGATTAATATTTTGAAATTTGTGTATCTTTGTGGAAATTCCATTGTTACTATGCTCAGCTATTTGGAATATTTCTTGAGGGTCTGGTTTCTTCTCTATTAGACTCAAAAGTCACCTCAACAATATTACCCTGCATTTGCAACTCAAGCCGTTTCTAGGCAGAGCTTTGAAAGAAAAACAGGAGGAGCAGTAAAACATTTTCACTGCCTTGGAGGATATCAAGCATGCGTTGAGATATCAACAATCATGTTTGGAGTGCCTAGAAGCCAGAATTGTTCACTTGGATAGCCACCTTCAATGTGAGGAAAAACCACCAACTCCTCTAGATTCCAATACCAAAAATCCATCTTCTATCACATCGTCAAATTCATGGTCTCTATGTTGTTTTCCTATAGTCTTTATATATGCAATGTTATAGTAGATAGGCTTGTTTATTTTCAATAATTGATGTATTTTACTCAAACATTATTTCCCGTAAGCGGTCAATAGATCTTGTTTCCCTTGCTGAAAATTAACTGCTTATGGATGCCCTAGATGAACTATGAAAATATGGATAATGTATAAATCTTTTACTTCTTCAAGAATACAAATTTAATTCACAATATGTTAAAAAATGTAGCAAGAAAGTCTAAACTTGACTTTATCCTTACTCAAATTGTGTAAATCAAATATCCACATGAGCAGGACAACTTGGAGGTAGCTAACTAGTATGACATGGATCTTGTCACTCAGTTAGCTTAGTAAATTCGAGCTAAAGGGCTTAGAGTTTAGTTATGCATGTGCGATTGCTAAATTCTAGTAATCGATTTCAGTTATTTTTAGTTGTATTCAGTTAAATAACCTCTAACTATTGATAGAGTCAGTTGAAGGTCAGTTATGCAATGGGACAACATTCTAACTCAAATATCTATCATATAACTGATCAATTAGCCCAAAATAGGCTAGTGTATGCAAGGAATCTGAGTTCCTCAGCTGAAGTGGAGATGAAAAGGAAATCTAACAAGAGTTATATACTAGTTTTGAGTGTACATGTGTTGCATGCAACCAGTGATAAATCCTTGGGAATTGCGCAATCAATTTGGAAGAAATTCCTATCTTTTAGGGGCCAATTTCTTCAAGATTTGTGCAAGGAATAGGAGGATTGGTGAACAAATAATTGGCTAAGTGTTTTCCTGAGTTTCTCATTGAGAAGAGAGAACAATTGTTCTTTTACAAGTTGAGCTCAGAGTTGGAGCTAGCAATTATAATAGTTTCTCTATTCAACTGATTAATTCAAAGAGGCTTGAGGGGATTTTCCCAGTTGGGTTCCCCTAGAAATCATTGTGCATTTCTGGTTTTTGTTATTGCATGTCTATGCATGTTGTTCTAAATTGTGATTTCCATTTTGCAAATCAGTAAAGTAGAATTGTGCCTCTTATTTTTCAATTTGAAATCTTGAGTAGTTGCAATTTCAATCAAATATATACATGGTATCAAAGCCTTGAAATCACATTATAACCAATATTTCAAACTTGTCTCTCAGGAATTTCGAATTTGGCAGCTTCAGTGCCGCAGTTTTTCTTTAGTGCAACAGCTTTTCTTCATGATCGGGAGAAATTATTTCAACGGCTTGATATTGGAGTATGCCCTGGAGGGTAGCTCAAATTTCATAGCCTAGAAGGATCAAATGGAAGTAGTGCTCGATGGAAATGGTGTGTTAGAATATTTTAAAACTAACATTGTAAAACCCTAGTAGTCTGATGCACAAAAATTAGCCTAATAGAAGAAGGATGTTGCAAAGGCCAGGAAAATTCTTCCAGAAGGTATAAGAGACCATTTGGTCTCAAATATCCATGGAAAAGAGACACCTTTTTATATGTTGAATAAATTGACTGAGTTGTTCAAAAATAGCAGTGACCGTAGAAAATTGGCTCTCAAAGATAAACTTGAAACATAGGAATGCAAAAGACTGATATTATTCCACAATATCTCTCCAATTTTACAAAAGTTCAAGACGAACTTGGATGGGTTGAGGTGAATGTTGCAGAAGATGACCTGGTGAACCTAGCTCTTCTACACCTTCCAAAATCTTAGCATATCTACTAGGACTTTGTGAATGGAAGAGAAAAATTATTGAATTAGTAAAGGTTGTGGTCTGATTTGGTTCAAGAATATTTCAGGAGAAATAACATAAATGGAACCTCATCCAAAGTTGAGGATGAAGAGAATTTTTCCTTGGTTGGAAAGGGGAAGAAGGGAAAAGGGAAAAAGACCCAGAGCAAACCTAAATCCATCCAAAATAATGACAAGAAGAAAGGCTTGAGCAAGATAAAATGCTTCCACTACCACAAATTCGGGCATTATGCAACAAAATGTACGCACAAGAAGTCTACCATGAAGCAGTTAGCAAGAGCAAGAGGTGAAGCACTTACTTCACAATTCAAATTAGACTTCTCCCTTATAGCATGCATGGCCAGCTAGCATTGTTATGGGGAGTGTGTGGTACCTTGATTCTCGTGACTCATTCCATATGACAGGGTGCAAGGAGTTTTTTAGTATCCTAGAGGAGAAGGATCTTTAGATGCATATCGAGGTGGGGGATAATGGGAGGTAAAATGCTACAGGAATTGGTATTTTCACCTTTGAGAAGGATAAATCCTCTCCTCTTCACCTCAAAGATGTTATGTTTGTACCTGGGTTGAATAAGAACCTGATATCTATAAAAGTATTGGAGGATCATGGCTATGATGTTATTTTCATTAAAGGGAAAGCCTATCTTAGACACATAGCTATAGGGCAAGTGAAGAAGATTGGGGTTCATGTGAACAACCTATACAAAATTGAGGTGGGAGATTGTGCTACATTAAGCAGTAAGGCTGAAAAAGTGCATATTTGAAATGTTGGAGAAATATGGCACATGAGATTGGGTCATCTACACCATGGTGCCTAAAAATCATGCGGGAAATCACCATTGGTCTCCCTAAAGGCTCCCTTGACCAGCAGGATGTCTGCAAGCGTTGCACATTGGGGAAATATGTCAAATCCACTTTCAATGACCGACATAGCATAGTAGATGCAATATTGGAGCGAGACCACTCTAATGTTTATGGACCCTTTTCTACAACCTCCATAGAAAAACATAAGTACTATGATATTTTAATTGATGAATTCTCTAGAAAATGTTGGATCTTCTTCATGTAGAAGAAGGATGAAGTTTTCTCAAAATTTGTTGTATTTAAGGCATTGGCTGAGAAGGATAATAGGAAGAAGGTGAAAGCTCTTTGGAGTGACAATGGAGGTGAATTTTTTGGCATGCCTTCAACTATTTTTGTGCGAAAGAAGGTATTCGAAGATATTTGACAGCACCCCATAACCCACAACAGAATTGGGTAGTTGGGAGGAAGAATAGGGGAATAGTGGGAGAATCAAGGGCCATGTTGCATGATCAGGGGTTTCCATTGCATCTATGGGCAAAAGCATGCAACGCATTCGTCTACTTGCAGAATCGGAGTCCTCATATAATACTTGGCATTATCACACCGGAGGAAGATTTCTCTAAGACAAAACATGATATGTCTCATTTCAGAATTTTTTGGAGCTTAAATTTATTGTCATGTATCTGAGGATTCAAGGAAGAAACTTGAGTGTATATCAGAATTGGGATTTTTTGTAGGATACACTGAAACTCCACCCAATTATCGAGTGTATTTACCTTCACTGAGGATGACAGTTGTTATGAGAAACGTCAATTTTGATGAGGAGAAGGCTATGAGATGCTCTCTAGAATGAGATTTGAGTATCCCACCAGAGAAAGAGCTTCTAGATCCAAAGGATGAGCCTCATGATGAGTTTCATTAGATTGTGGATCAACCACATGTAGTGGAGTAGATAGGAGGCAGAGTGGAGGCACCCACTCAACCAAAATCTTCTAGAGAGGGGAGAAAGAGAATTATAGAAGCTGATAGATTGTTGCAGGATGCAAGGGAGAATGTGGGAGCCCCCACATCACAATGGACGAAGAGGAGGTCACCTAATAGGTACACTAGTTACATGGATCTCATGACAGAACTCATTGAGACAAAGCTCACTTCATTTGAGCAAGCGGTTTCTAGACCTATGTGGGTTGGTGCCATGGTGGAAGAATATGAATCCATCATGAAGAACAGTGTATGGGAGGTGATTCCAAGACCAAAAGAGAAATCATTGGTTGGTTCTAGATGGATCTACAAATTGAAGCATGCAGCTAACAGGAGCATAGAAAAGTACAAGGCCAGATTTGTGGCCAAAGGATTCTCTTAGGTCGAGGCAGTGGACTATGAGGAAACTTTTGCACCAGTTGCAAGATATTCCTCAATCAAATCCATTTTTCATTGGTTATGCAGATGAGGTGGAAAATCCACCAAATGTCTGTGAAGATTTCCTTTCTTAATGGTGTTGTTGAGGATAAAATTTAGATAGAGCAACCAGAAGGATTTGACACATATGATCGAGAGTCACATGTACGAAGTCTCTGGAGAGCATTGTATGGTCTCAAGTAGGCACCCCAAGCATTACACTCGAATCAAAATTTATCTCAGTGGATTGGGCTTCACCAAAAGTGAAGCAGATGCAAACCTATATCACATTGTGGTAGGTGGTAAGTTGCTTGTTCTTGTTTTATATGTTGATGATTTAATATTGACAAGTGATGAGAAGTTTATCTGCACTTGCAAAGAGGATATTGCAAGGGAATCTTAGATGAAAAACATGGGCTTAATGCATTACTTCCTTGGGCTGGAATTATTGCAAGGTGATGGTGAATTGTTTATGTCTCAAGGGAAATATGCCTCTAAAATACTTCAGATATTTCACATGGAGAGTTGTAAGCCCATGGACACACCTATAGCTACAAACTGGAGGAAGGAGAATGCCACTTCAGGTGAAGAGGTTGATGCTACCATTTACAGGCATCTTTTGGTGTATTTGATGTATCTTATGAACACAAGACCATACATGTGCTATGTAGTAAACTAGCTTATTCAAGCTATGGTGAGGCCTACCAAGTTGTATTGGAAGGTATAAAATCATGTGTTATGGTACCTTTGAGACACTACCGAGTATGGATTATGGTAGAGGAGGATAGAGGGAGTAAAGATCGAAGGCTTCACCGATGCAGATTGGGCAGGAAGTCCATCAGATAGGAAAATTACTTTAGGTGTTATCTTCAATGTTGGGTCCACAACTATTTCCTGGTATGGTCAGAAGTAGAGGTTTGTGGCACTCAACTCAGCAGAGGCTGAATACATGGCTACAAGTCAAACAACATGTGAGGCCATATATGATGAGGAAAATACTTGTGGGACTTTTCAGTCAGGAGATGGATCCAACCGTGATATATTTTGATAATCAGAGTTGCATGAAGCTCTATGAGAATTTGGTATTTCATGACAGGTCCAAGCAAATTGATATCTAGTATCATCGTTTGCATGACTCTATGCAAAGGAGAATTATGTTGCTATAGTACACTCCAATTGAGGAGCAAGATGTTGACATCTTGACAAAGGTATTGTCAAGAGGTAAATTTGAATTCCACAAGCGCAGGATAGGGGTGGTGAAAAATCCCTTTCTTTATAAGAGGGAGTGTTAAAAAATGTAGCAATAAAGGCTCAATTTTACTTTAGCCTTAGTCAAATTGAGTAAATCAAATTTCTACATCTTCCTCACAACTTGGAGGTAGTTAACTAGTGTAGCATGGATATTATCACTCAATTAGCTCAGTAAATTAGAGTTAGAAGGCTTGGAGTTCAGTTATGCATGTGTGATTGCTAAATTTTAGTAATTCAACTCAGTTATTTCCAGTTGTATTCAGTTAACTGACCTCTATCTATTGATAGAATCAGTTGAATGTCAGTTGTGCAGTGGGATAGCAGTCTAACTCAGAGATATGCCAGTTAACTAATCAATAAACCCAAAATAGCTAGTGCATGCAAATAATTTGAGTTCCTCAGCTGAAGTGGAGATGACAAGGCATTGTAACAATATTTTTATATTAGTTTTGAGTGTACAAGTGTTTCATGCAAAGAGTGATCAATCCTTGGGAATTGCATAGTCAATTTGGAGGAAATTTCTATCTTTTAGAGTCCAGATTCCTCAAGATTTGTGTAAGGAAATAGGAGGCTTTGTGAGCAAATAATTGGCTAAGTGTTGGCCATAGTTTCTCATTGAGCAGAGAGAACAATTATTCTTTTGTAGGTTGAGCTCAAAGTTGGAGCTAGCAATGGTAAAGGTTTCTCTATTCAATTGATTAATGCAAAGAGCCTTGAGGGGTTTTTCCCAGTTGGGTTCCCCTAGAAAACATTGTGTATTTTTGGTTTTGCTTATTGCATGTCTATGCATGTTGTCCTTAATTGTGATTTCCATTCCATAGATCAGTAGAGTAGAATTGTCTCTCTTATTTTTCAGTTTTAAATATTGAGCAATTGTAATTTCTATCAAATCTCTACACACAAAAAAAACAATAGTATTAGTAATAGTATCAAATGGGGTTAGATTAATAATAAAATCAAGCAAAATAATTTAATGTAATAATATTAATTTTATTGAATGGGTGAGGTGGGAGTGGGAGGGGTCCTTTTTTACCATGATGGAAAAATCGTTTCTCAGCTTGCTTGGGGCCTCGATTTAGCAACAGATAACCATGAAAAGTAGTTGGAATTTTGGAATTGATTGGAGATAGCTAATGATCATAAAATCACAATAATTTTAGTCTTTGGAGACTCCATGTTAATCACTCGACAACTAACCAAGGCAAATAAGAAAATTGGTTTTGATTCCTCCCCTCTTACTCAAATAATTCTCGGTTCCACCTCCTTGTTTGATCACTTCGAATTCTTCCATGTCTTCATGATTTTGAATTCTAAGGTTGATGGATTGGCAAAAAAGGTGTTACCCTAGGTCATGGTAGAATAGAGTTTGATCATAGGTTTGGAAATGCCCTGGTCTCTTAGTTGTGTTAGCTCTGCTACGATATATCCAGTATTCTTAGGGAGTGGACCCCCTCATCATTCTCCACTCACCATGTAAGTTTGGAATCCCCAAATGTAATCATTCATCAATTAAATGGGGAATCAATAATCTATTATGCTCATATGAGAAGTAGTTGGTTCTCTTCACCATTTAGGATGGGATGGGCCTCATTTTCTAGTGTCCCCTCCTTTTTCATCCACACTACTACATGATTCAACCCCGATGTTTGAATACATTTACCAAGTGGTAGATACCATCATTTATTCTCCTTAGAAAATGTCTTGTATATTTATGCTACTCTTTGTTGGATCTGTTGTAAATCTCCTCGGTCGTGGTGATCATTCTATTGAGAGGGGATATGGAGTTAATTCAGTTGTCTTAGGATATCTCCCCATCATCAATTTTATGTCCTAATGAGGTTATGGATATGGATCTGGAATTTGTGTTGCAGCTCGACTTGTGGTATGGTCTCGTATCTATTTAGATATTGAATCTCTCAACCTCTCAGCTTACTCAATCAATTCATTGATGCATTGATGTGGGGAGGGCTATCAACAAAGTATTAAAGAGTTTTATGTTGAGTCCCTTTACAAATATTGTGAATAATCATGCTTATCTTGAGAATGTCAATGGAGGCATGATGCTCTATAGAATATTGGACACTTTTAAAGTGATGTTGGCTTCTATTCATAAATTAGAAGACATGGTCGAAAGGCAGTGATTCTCCTTTCAACTCTTTTTGGAGGCACAACTTCTCCATCACTACTCTGATATGGAGAATTCTCTTGAAATTATGAGGGAGGAGGTGCATTCCCTCTATGTTCATGTGTTTGAGTTGGAATTCATCAGTAATATCAGCAAACAGCAGGGGTTGGGAGGTCATGTTTCCATAGATGTCGCAGAAATAAAGAGAACCACCACTCCGGGGGGGTTAATGATGTTGGTCAAGGTCGTCGTTGAGGTTCTTGGTCTAATAAGTTGGGAGGTGTCTTGTAGAATGTGGTTTGATGTTGTTCAATTCTCCAGTTCTCTATGATGTTATGCAAATTTTGTTATATTCTCGAGTCTTTTACATAGTTTATAGTGGTAATATCTTTAGATTAAGAAGGCTCTATAGCCTCAATGCTAGTAAGAATTTTGTTTGGTCTGACAAATCTAGAAATTTTGTATTTGAACACTTATTTAAGGGTTCTTGTCCCAATTCCAGATTTTATTAATATAAATACCCTTGCCTATTCCTTTTAAAATAATAATAATAATATTATTGAACGGATATGTTAGTGTCAGTACTTGGAGCCTTCCACCAGCGATCAAACATGTTGTTACAAAGTGGTCTTAGGGTGTCAAAGTCAATTTTTTTCATTTCAGTCAGTCTTCAAGTAAAAATTTGGTCACTGGGTATTAGGTCTAGGACTGTTTTCACTCCTTCCAAAGTTTTCCAATTACTGGTCCATGTCACCCCTCAGCTGAGTGTACCATCATTAAAATAATTGTCATCATTATTACAGGTACAAAACTATCATTTGTAAGTGAGTGGGTCATCTTATACCTTGTTGCCTCAGTTGTTCTTTTAAGGCTCATTTCCCTCTCCTAGGGTTTTGAGGGCATTTTTCTTGGTTCCATGAATCCCATGATCAAAAAATCAATAAAACATATATCCTAATGCTCATATACCTTCCCCTACCCTTCGTAGACCTTATTAAACACTTCCCATCACTTATATCCCTCAAGTTTACCATTTTCCCACAAACCCTAGCCTATTGTTAAAATTTGACACTTTTTTTAGGCTAGGCCTGTGTTTTTCCCTTTTGGACCCCTTACCCTCACTCAATATTTGAAATTCCACTTTCCCCTATTTCCTAATATCCCTCCCTACCTCCCAAAATTTTCCTAAGAATTTAGAATCCCCCATCCCCTTCATTTCCCTTCATTTCTACAAATCCCCTGTTTTCCCTTCACTAAACCCTAATTTCCTCTCCCACTGAGCTAGGGTTTTCTATGGAATCAGAGATATCTAAGTAGAGGAGGCATAAGGGATAACAGAAGGTATGAGGCCATTTCATATCATCAACATCAGGTCTCCATCATTTGTCAAGAAGGCATTGCAAGGGACAAGTCATTCACCACACATAAGGGTCAGTTTCTCTTTAAACTGTGTTTCTGACCAAGAAAATATGAATTTGGCAAAAGTGAAAGAGGATTTTGTCCATAATAGGCCAAGGTTTTACATAGGTGTCATGGTTTTAGAGAAATGTCAAAAATACAGTGGCTACAAGAGAGATGTTGCACTTCTACAGTGACATTGGGAAAATCAATTTTTCTTCTAGCTGGATTGTGCAAATGACTTGCTTGATGAGTCAACTGATAACTAGAAAGAAATATATTTCCAATGAGCTATAATGATCTCAATTTGGAGTTGAGGAAGACCTCCAAAAGTTTCCTGCAAGAGAACACTTCATTTTTGCACCCTCATTCTGCACTTTTTGACAAGTCTTGGGAGAATTGACTTTTCAAGGGCTATAATTGATCATTTTCGGTTATTGATAGCTCCATTGTGTAGCCAAGAGAGATACCTTTCCAACGTGCTATCATGGACTCAATTTGGACACCGAGAAGGCAGTAAAAATCAACCTGTAAGTTGGAGTACGCCTTTAAGCGGGGCACTCCACATGCAGGCAAGGCGCTACCCATATAGCTTGAGCACTGCGCATAGAGCCCGCACGTCTGTGTATTTTTGCATCGCACTACGCATATAGCAGGGCACTTCACACATGTACACGGTGATGCGCATACAACAGGGCACTTCGCACCTATACATGGCACTGCGCATAGGGTCAGAAACGATCAAAACTATCCTAACAAGCATCCAAATCACTCATTTTGCTACATAGAGCCTCAAACAAGTAAGTATACTCCCTAAGTTGTCCTCCCAGTGCTCATTTCAAGATTTTTGAGTTTTCTTGCTATTAATATTATCAAACCCTAGGTTGTCTAAAAACCCTCCCTGCTTATCATTTTCCTATGCATTCCCATATCTTATTGTCATATCCCTAAATATCATCCCTATTCCCTATTTCGTACTGTCAAATATACTTATCCCCTATTCCCTAGTCCCCAAACAAAATCCCTAAACCCCTACTTACAAAATAGTCCCTGCTAAAAAATACCCCCCCTTCTCACTCTCACAACATACATATCTTATTCCTACATCACACAAACTCCTCTCCCCTTCCCCTATCCCTACTCACCATAACTCCCACTTCTTGATTACCTTCTCTAGGGTTTCTAAAGCTTCAAACTCAAAAACATGGATAAAGAGGATAAAGATTATGAGGAGGAGGAAAACAGTGGTAGTGAAAGCATGGAAGATGAACCTCAACATCAGAGAAAACCACATAAGGGAGGCAGAATTATCATAGAGGGGCTAGAAAGTTGTTTACAGCGGATAGGCAAGTGTTTACTCCACCTGATGTGGAAGGGGCCTTGCCTTATTCATCAGCTCATAGGGAAATCTTTTGTACAAACGGTGGAAGGGGCTTTTCCTTCTTCATCAACACAACAAGTGCAGCAGGTGCAAAAAGGGAAGGAAAAGATGTTGGAGGAAAGCATCAATGATGAATAGGAAAGGGAATTATATTTGATGGAATATGATGAACCAGAACAGCCACACATTCATCATGCATTGAGATAGTTGAATTAGAGGCTCAAGATGAGGCGACAAATGAAAATATAATCATAAAGGAAAAAGATGCACAGATCCAAGCACTGATGGACAACTTGGAGAGAGCTAAGTATGTCATTTCATACCTTGAGTAAGAGAACAAGCAGCTAAGTGAAAAACAGGTCCTCATGGAGCTAGAACTTCTCAAGTCAAAGAGGCAAGATAATAAAGGAAAATCAGTAATGAAAGAGGAAAAGGCCCCAGCCACTTTGACTACAGAATAGAGGCTTGGAATGGAAATTGAAGAGGATAGAGAAACATGGCTTGACAGGGTAAATTTCCATTTGGAGAAGCTGCTAAAAAGGGCCAACAAGGACAATCAAATCATCACGCACATGGCTCACCATTACAAGACCCAAAACAAGATTTGTAACATAAGAGTCAAGCAAATGAAAGATAAGGCTAAAACAAACCCTCAAAGGAAAAAGGAGGGTGATAGGCTTAGGTTGCTTGCTGAAGCTTCCTTGGCTGACCTAGACACTTGATGGTGGTGGTCTCCCACAAATTTTGAGCAAGTTTTGAGAATTTTTACATTTTTGAAGAATTTAGCCGTTTTTGACATAGAAATTTTGGTTGTATGTGCAGCGCCATTAACGCTGCACTTTTCCTAGGAGCATCCAATGGAAAAAATAAGGCCACCATTGGATTCCTAACGATGTAAGCATGCTCCCTGTGCATTTTCTAAGCTTTTGGAGGAAAATTGGTTGGTCAAATGGTCAAAAAACACCCCAAAAATGACCTTTCTTCCCTCTTTTTGACCATGGCACTGCACATAGAAGTAGTCTTGGGAGAATCCGTTTTTGAGGGGTCAAATAAACTCCAAATGGGAAGCTAAAGGATGATTTGGAAAGTAGATAGGACAGGCTTTCCAATGAGCTATCATGAGCTCAATTTAGACACTAAGAAGGCCTTCAAATTGGCCCTACACAAAGTGTTGTGCATAGCCTTCTATAGTTGCGCATAGGACAATTTTCTGCTAAATTTTCACTTTACTGTGCCATGACTATAACTTTTGGGTTTTCTCTCATGGATGATGTTTTTACTGACTTAAATGGTGACTAGGCATGTAAATAAGATTAATATTAGTCACTGGAGGGTAGATTCATTGGATCAAAAATTCTCTTGAAGTCAAATGAATCAGTTTGCTCCCTTTTAAAGGCAAGTTGTTAGGGTTGCCTAGATTCCATTTTCTTGTTTAGCTTTTGATGGATGTTGACACCTAATCTTCTGGAATGTGAACAGTCATCAAGAAGATGAATTGATCAGTCACATTCATGTGTATATAACAATAGCTACCTAATGAAAGTATCGTATCAGTTTTTCTGGAGTTACTCCTGGCCTGACATGGTATCAGAGCACAGGTCCCAGGTTCTTTTTTTAGTCGTGCCTTGTAACTCCTCTATGCCATAATATGTTGCCTCTTCCATAACGCATCCGTTGGTTAACGCCTGAACGCATATGTCTGGTTAACGCCTGAAGGAGAACGCTGGTATGTACTGTATTAAAAAAAAAAACTGCGTTGAGCAATGTTTTAATGCCTAAATGTTTAACACCTGAACAACATTGGAATGCCTCAATTGTTTATCTTCAATCCTGTACTCATGCATAACCCAATTGGTACGTATACCAGACGGAGCATGCCCGATGTAGAATATTAAAGTATTCTTCATACCTACTGTCCGTTCGCCGAATTCAATAGCTTGATCCCTACCAGTGGTTTTCCAGTAACCTACTCTAGTAGCTTGATTTGTTCGAGATCCATTAGGATATTTTCTATCTTTAGAACCAAAAAAAAATACCATTCTAAGTCCCAGCTCTATAAACGAGATTTTTCGTGCTTTCTTGAAGCATGGAGATCAGGTAAAAGAACAAATGCTGCAAATTCAAAACATATGTCAAAGTGTTTTTCTTGAAGTATGGACGTCGAATGATCTCTTTTGATAGACAATCATTGGGTTCCATAGGAATGTACACTAAAAGGCAAATGACTGCCGAAATGACCACACGAACTTGAACTGAGAAGCCACGGAGTCATCTTACACTATATCTACGGGATCGTCCTTACCCGTGTCTGCTTTGAAAGTGTCGATTCTGAGGCCTAAGCTCTTCTTTTCTGGTACCTTTGGGGAGTGTTTTCTGCCTGTTTTTTGTTTAATGCAGATAATCACCAGACCGGTTTCTTGAAAAATAATTGAGATTTACTACGGAGTAGTAGGATTTCCTGCCCAATATTTGGAGATATATATAAGCAGGATTACACAGGCGCCGCAGATATATTGTCATATGTTGCGTATAACGGTTGGACTTGGATTGTATGGTTGGTAATATCGGGGTTCTGTTACTGTTCGCGCTCTACCAATTCTACTACTTCAATGCATTCATTACAAATATTGTTGTTGAATGATTGAAATAATTCTTGTTTACATATTGCACTGGTCAATATACAGTGGTTTTTTAGTGCAGCAGATGTGATGAAATAATATTGCACTGGTCAATATAAAGAGGTGTGAATTTATTGTATGGTGAATGATGTCAAATACATTTTCAAATGATGTTGTTTCATTGATGGGGTGAGCGTGGAATGAAATTTTATTAATTTTATGGCAATATGTTATATGCTTGAGAGTAGAAGGTATAACATATATATTATTTCTCTATCAGCATAAGTAATTTTTTTTACAGAATGCATTCAATCATTTCTATGGTAGTAATAGTTCTCACTGGAAAG
>APFE030062272.1:0-25103 GCA_000404065.3 Pinus taeda | reverse complement strand
TAAAATGTTTAATGGATGATCCGAGGAAATTTGAAATTTTCAAATTAGAGAATCCAAGAAACACTTAGTATAAAGAAATTGAGGTTAAGAGACAAAGATATTAAATTAATTATTAATAATTGATTCAATAGTAAACTATTAATAATTAAATTAATTTATCAATAATAGAGATTTAATAGTTATCCCCGAGGGTTAGCTCAATTGGTCGAGTCCCCATTGTTAATGCACCTTTTCTATGGAGAGGTCACGAGATAAATTCTCTCAATGCTCTCAATCTCAGGCTCTATGGTTGAGTTGGCAGGAAGTGATCCCTTCGTGTGGATCTGCCCAGTACAACTATTACATGGACATAACGGTTACCAATATATGGGGCTCATGAACCACACAAAAAAATACATTTAATTGTAATAAAGGAGGGAACCATTATAAAAAGAAGATGCAATAATAAGAAAAATATTAAAAAGTTAAAGTTAAAGAAGGTATTAAAACAATAATTATGTTAATTTTTTCTAAGAATTAGAAAGAATGGGTAGTTACAAAATGTACTAATGGTTAAAGGAAGAACGGAAGAGCAAACTGAGGGGGGAGGGGGACAAGGAATATTAGAAAAGAAAGATGGTGGGGTGGGGGGCCAAATAAATTGGGGGAGAGAGAATAAACAAGGAGAAAGGAGGGTTTAAATAACAAAAATATAAAGAGACAGGAGAGTTGGTCAAATATTTTATTTTATTAATAACTTAAAATCTCTATCAATTGATATTTGCATAATTTTTCATATTATTATCATCGACGCCTCTCATATTATTTATAACCCTCCTAACACTATTTTCTAATCCACTATAGTTTTCTTGTGTCGTTAATGATGGGTGATGAGTCCACCCAAAAAGTTGGACGACTCTAAATCTATACACGATTGAAATCCAAAAATTGGCGAACAACATAAACACTTAAATCTATTTTCACAATAAAAAAATTATTGAAAATAGTGATAAAATATCTATATATATATAATATAATATATATATATATAAACTTTTCAAATTATTGTAAAATATGATGTTTCAAAATTGAAAAATATTTCAAGTTACGCTATATAAAAAATGGTACAATTTTACATTTTCTAACATTGAAAATATAAACATTTTTGTAACCTTGACATATTTACTTCCATGGAATTACACCAAAGGCCTAGATTTGTGACAATCAGGATGCCTCTTGAAACACTCATTGTGTCCCATTACGTTCAAGAAACAAATAGACGAAGGAGATGGAGAGAGGTGTATAGTGTATGAGGAGGGATATAAAGATGGGGAGAGAGACCTCCAATTTCCATGCTCCTATGTATTCCATGGTCACTATATTATCAATTAGTTTAACACTAGCATAGATCCATTTTAAATCTAACATGAGCTGAGAGGGATCAAATTTCTTCAAGTGAAAACTTATTTTAGAGTGCAGAAAACAATCTGTAATATTTTTTATTGTTTAAATTGTATTTTTTAACGTTATAGAGATTACATAACATGTGCCACTTTATCAGCGCACGTTAAACTGGTTTGTTTGTTATTAATATATTTTTAAGTATATGTCAATATTGATTCATACTAAAATATTTTATTCATAACCCACATTGGATATTTTATTCTATACAACATTAAATATTTCTTTTAACATTTTTTTCCATATATAAATATATATGAAGTTGATATCACATGTTAAGATATTTTTGAATAGGTCATATGGACAACTAATTAAATATGCATAGCATATTTTTTTTCTTTTTTATTATAGTCGATATGGCTTTTCTATTTAGAGAATATTTTATTTTTATTTTAAGAGGGATGGACATACTTACACATCGCCTTCACACTAGGTTGTAGAATGAGCCTCTCAGTTCAACTAGAAAAATATTCACTCTGAGGGGAAAAATTGTACTTGGGGAAAAGGAAGTTAAATGAATGCAGATAGATAGAAAAATAAATAAAATTAAAAATTAAATTGAACAAATTGCTTTTTGCTATCTTACCAAATTATCAAAGAAAAAATGTTACGTTTTTTTATAAATAATTTACTAATATGCATTGTCATTTTGATTTTGTGACAGCACATTGCTACTTCACATAATTTGTAAATGGGACGTATGTGTGAAATGTTGCTTGAGTGGTTGTTGATGTTGTAGAAAATAGTTAAAGATGGTTATAATAAACATATTCTTGAATTGGAATGTTTTTAAAAGATGAATTTGTATATCAGTAGCTCTACACAAGTTGCAAATTTTGTTCTGTAAAAGAAGAAAGATATTACACACCTGATACATTACTAAAAAAAGTTCTAAAAAAGTTTTTGTATAGCCTAAAAAACATGAGTAAAAAAGTTTTTGTATAGCCTAAAAAAATATTGAGTAAATCATTTGGATGAAACAATATAATATAAGATGGAATTGAAGTATTTTATCTTAAGAAGGTGCTAGGCGTAGGGTTTGAGTAAATCATTTGGTTGAAACACTATAAGATGGAATTGAATTGTTTCGTTTTAAGAAGGTGCTTATAGGGTTTGAGTAAATCATTTGGATGAAAAACTATAAGATGGAATTGAAGTATTTTGTGTTAAGAAGGTGCTAAGTGTAGGATTTTATATAATGAGAAACTTGGACATTTATAAGCTAATTTATTGAAGATTTGGATTTGTATGAATCCAAAGCATGGGTTCTTTAAGAGTTGGATTGAGTCTAAAGCATGAGTGTTTCAAGAGTTGGATTATGAAAATAGAGTTGTATTAAGGTAGCAATATTTCTATAAAATGATTGTATTTATATGTAACACATTGTTTCTCATATCCTACCAAACCATGGGTCAGAAGGAGATGGTTACTATTTTGACCAAAGATCCAATGTGTCATTATGGAAATGGGGTCTAAAAATTTCAATCTCATCAAATTAATTAAAACCTTAGTTCAATATCACCATCATGTTCATCTTGTCAAGATGATTTCAATGATATAAAATTTTACCTCAAAATGACCTTCACATTTAAAGATGTGATCATTGAATTTCTTTGAGGCTTCAGAAAAGAACCATATCATCAACCTAGCTACATGGAAACTATGTAGCTATACCCACCTGTCTAGCCTCTCGGCACCATTGGGCCATTGCTTATTAATGGGTTGGGTTTTCCATAATTCCCACACTATATGTTATTGTGGAAAAGAAAAAAATAAATAAATAAAATAAAATAATATTTATATATTTATATATTATATATATATATATATATATATTATAATATATAATATATATATTAAAAATAAAATAAATAAAAATAATAATAATAAATTAATTAATTAATTAATTAAAATTAAATTAAATTAAAAAATAAAAATAATAAATAAATGAAAGAATAATAAATAAAATGAATAAATAAATAATATAAATAAATAAATAAAATAAATAATAAATAAAAAATAAAAATAAATTAAAATAAAAAATAATATTATATATATATATATAATATATGATGAGTTGTCAATCGACACCTATTTTCCTATTACTCGAGCTTGTTACCCTGGACCCTTAACGCCTTAAACTTTCAAATTTGCTCTTAGGAGAACCTTTTGGGCTTAATAACATCCTGCTTGCACTCTCGGGGAATAACATCGAGGGAATTAAGATCTGAGGAATAACATCCCGCTTGGACTCCCGTGAAATAACAATCAACTTAATAACATCCCGCTTGCACTCCCAGGGAATAACATATGAGCTTAATAACATCTTGGAAATCACTTTTAGTGCACCCACTTCATACATCCAGGGAATAACTTGTGGTCTTAGGTGTAATGTGGGACCACGCCTCTCAATGCACACTTACTTTTGATTGATCCATTCAACTAGCGGTCTTACCAACTATGCCCTGTCCTTGTCATCCCGACTTTTCTCTTGAGAAACTTCTTGTGATCATCTGGGAACGAGACCTCCAAGATGAAATCATCCTAGGTCTCCCTTCAATTATGGATCTCTCCCATTCTATCTTGATGCTCTCTCTCGTTAATTCTTCACTAACCATTACGGAGACTTTTCACTTGTTCATGCACACATTCGTATGGCTTCTAAATCTCGCCTTAGATCCAAACCATACTCGGCCCCATAAATCCTATCGCGATCATGGATGAGGTTTGAAGGGGATAACAATAAGGCTTCTACCTGCGCCATTGCAAAGGGGATTCGACCATGACTTAGCCACCATGGTTCTATAAGGGTTTGGCACTGCAATAGAGTCTGATTCTAGTCTTTGGGGTCATATGAAGCATGTAAAGTGTTATCCCTCCTAAGCTTTTATGAGCATCAGTATTGCAGCAAGAATGTTGCAACTCCTGGGGCTACCAACTTTACTTCATCAACCCCGGGTTCATACAAACTTGGAGGTGACAGTGTTCTATACACAAATAGATGTAATGGGTCCACTCTTTGTCACTATTGAGCTAGGGCGATAGACCACTAGGGTTTCTCAAACCATTCTTCTCTTTATTTAGAATAAGTTTGATTACGAATTGAGAAAGGAGAAGTTTACCCTAATTGAGAGGATTGAAATACTATGTATTGCAGTAATGAAAGACTGAAATAGATGCCTAAAACACACAACTCATCTAGCTATTTGTTAATATACCTTAATTTCAAAAGAATTCTAATTTAACGCATGTGAAATCTTAACTACCCTAAGCATGGAA
Source organism: Pinus taeda (assembly GCA_000404065.3). NCBI lineage: Eukaryota > Viridiplantae > Streptophyta > Pinopsida > Pinales > Pinaceae > Pinus > Pinus taeda. The sequence continues at coordinate 20,384 of APFE030062272.1, read as the reverse complement.
TCTGGTCTAAACAAGCACTTAACTATTGTGCACATGAATAAACATTACAACCTTTTTCTTTTTATCTTTTTGTAAAAACATGAATGCTAATCCTTGTTGGTTGCATGGCAGCTGAGATCGGTGTGGAGGGAGATAAGTACAATGGGTCAGATGACTTGGGAGGAAAGAAGGGGTCTTCTCCTAGCTTTTTTTATGTTTTTTTCACAAATCAGGCTCAAAATAGACCACTATAGGTTTTCCTACAGGGTGTCTACATCATGTCCTATTTCACCTATAGGATCCCATGTTTTCCTACCGGAATAGGTTGAAAGCATAAGGAGTGATTTGGAAAGTGGTATGGAGCTTAGGGAAGGTGAGAAATGGAAGAAATAAGGCAAGGGAGAGGTTGGAACTCACTCAGAACTCAAACTAAAGCTTTATGATGGTATGATTTGCTCAATAAGCATGGCAAGTTGTCTTTGTAAAACGATACTTTTGAATTGAGAACTTAGTGGCCCTTAGCGATCATGGGTGGATAGGGTTTGGATGAGGATGATGACATATGGTCTTCTTGAATTGTAGAAAATCCTACAACATATACATCATTGATGGCATTTATCCATAAATCATCTCAAAATAAGAAGTATTTACAAAAATATGAGAAAATAGAATTTGCATCATTTATTTGCCAAGTTCATGCATGGAAATGGTTGAAACATATTATGAAAGCAACATGAAATCTAATACAAAACTTAAGATATCAGAAATGACAACTGCAACCTATCTTATAAAACTAAAAGAGGATGACATAATTAGCGGAAGAACCCTAAATTTCATAAGAAACTAGAAGTTTGTATGTTTGGGCTGAATGGGATTTGTTCCTCAAGCCATGGTCCCTGAAGGGAGGAATGAGCTAAGAGCCAATCGTTATCAGCCTTTTTTTAATATTTTCTTATCTTTGTGATGCTATTGTTAAAGCTATTCACAAATGGAAGCAAACAAATCAAATCTACCCATACTTGTAATTTAACAACACCAAAATCAATTTAACAACTAATCTAGGAGATACTAAGCATACAAGTACAGTGAGAGGAACCTATGCTGCTAGGGTTGGGCCCTAACCCAAGAGCTTCATCCCTCTGAGTAAACTCAGTGCTCGATCAAGGGAATGCTTCTCATTTTCATTCACATATCAAAAAATACATAACAGTGTTTGGTCACAATCCTTCAACTCGAAAATTGCTTAGCTATTTTGCATAAACATCCCAATTCTAATGAGGCTCTAGGCCTCTCTATTTATACAACTGAATTTGCCAACAACTTCCTTAAATTTATGGAGGCTTCTCTCCCAATCTTGAGATTAACTGGTTCTTAACTATCTTCGTTTGGATGTCAATGATCTTCATGACTCGGCTACCAGCGACTTCGAGCTGGTTTGATTTGATTGAGGGATATTCGAGTGAGTGAGGATTTAATGAGGGGGATCCATCTCCTATAATCTCTCCTTCTTGTCTCATTCGATTTCCTGCACCCTAATTAGCCATAATTTTCTCCCAAAAACCTGCAATCAATGCACATTAGACCACTAGACATGACATCTTACTTTTACTCATCTCATTAAGCAAAATATAATTAAAACATGTAAAGAATTATGATAAAAATTGATTTTAGTAAGCTTGGAGGTGTATTAAGGTCCATATATTTTACCCATTGATGAGCCTCATCATCAATGAGCACTAGTATCGCAGCAAGAATTTTGCAACTCCTTGGGCTACCAACTTTACTTCATCAACTCGGGGTTCATACAAACTTGGAGGTGACAGTGTTGTATACACAAATAGATGTAATGGGTCCACTCTTTGTCACTACTGAGCTAGGGCGATACACCACTAGGGTTTCTCAAACCAGCCTTCTATTGATTTAGAATAAGTTTGATTACCAATTGAGAAAGGAGAATTTTACCCTAATTGAGAGGATTGAAATGCTACCTATTGTAGTAATGAAATATTGAAATAGATGCCTAAAACAAACAACTTATCTAGCTATTTCTTAAGATACCTTGATTTCAAAATAATTCTAATTTAACACATGTGAAACCTTAACTACCCTAAGCATGGAATCTAATCTAAACAAGCACTTAACTGTTGTGCACATGAATAAACATAACAATTTTTTTTCTTTTTATCTTTTTGTAAAAACATGAATGCTAATCCTTCTTGGTTTCATGGCAGGAGAGATAGGTGTGGAGGGAGATGAGTGCAATGGGTCAGATGGATTAGGAGGCAAGCAGGGGTCGTCTCCTATATTTCGTGATGCTTTTCTCACAAATCGGGCTCAAAACAGGCCACTACAGGTTTTCCTACACGATGTCTACAAGATGTCCTAGTTCACCTACAGGATCCCTTGTTTTCCTACAGGAACAGGCCAAAATCATAAGGAGTGTTTTGGAAAGTTGTATGGAGCTTAGGAAAGGTGAGGAATGGAAGAAATAAGGCAAGGGGGTGGTTGGAACTCACTCAAAATTTAAGCCAAAGCTTTATGATGGTTGTATCTGCTCAATAAGCATGGCAAGTTGTCTTTGTAAAACGATACTTTTGAATTGAGAACTTAGTAGCCCTTGGTGATTATTGGTGGATATGCTTTGGTTGAGGCTAATGTCATAAGGTATTCTTGCAATTTAGAGACTCCTGCAACATATACATTGTTATCACTCAAGAAGCGACTACCAAATTTTTCACACCTGTTTGTTTGTGAAGGTTAGGTGTTAGTCCAAGTTCAGTGTTTCCATGTTCAATATAGTGTCTAGGTCTTTAGAATCTTTGTGGCATGGTTACATAAAGGTAAATAATTAGTTCTCATTCATCATTGGTCCCATAACCCGCATAAATTTCTTGTATCAAGTTTGTTTTAAGGTCCTAATGTGTTATAAAGCAATTTAGGTGTTTTCGTAGCACGAAAACAAGTCTAGGCATTTTCGTAGCGCAAAACCCAGATTTTACATTGGCTGCACTACGAAATCGGAGATTCATGCAATCCGTAGCATATCTTTCCTAGCTGTCATATCTGTCACATTCAGTTATGGTTGCATCATCCACTGTCAACTTATACACTTCGCCTATCATGTCCAACCACTTATCTTCATCATTAGAGTCGTTATGTACCCTAGTACGCTCGGATTGCAAGTTTCAAGAAGAGTCAGGTATTCACAGTCATGATTATGATTGTATTTATTGCATGAGGAATAATCAGCAAATGTTAAATTTGAATTCCTCAAACTTCAAGCGAGGCAGTGATCAAAGGTTGAGATAGAGCTAGTCTATCAAGTTTTCATTACACTGAAGTATCATGGAAGTATCGACAGAAAAGAAAGAGCACAGGTCAGGTAAATGTTTGAGGAGCGAGCCTGAAGGTTTGGACATCATCTTGAAGAAAAGGGAAGTGGAACGTGCATTCAAGCAGGTTGGATGTTGGAATTTCTGCGAAAAACTCTAGGGAGGTCATGCACAAATCACCAAAGAGTTTGCCTTGAATTTCACAGGACTGAATTCCAAAGTTGGTGTGTTTGAATTGAAAATTTCACCAGAGGTAATCTCCATAGTCACTGAGATTCCGAGAGGACAAGAAAAATGGTTTAAAAATTTTAAATTTGATATGACCCCCTGCAAAGAATTTCTGAAGCTGGAGTTCATTAACTCAGATTTAAACAAGTCTGTGCCTAGAAATTATGTCAAGGACTCATATGCCAATTTGCTTACCTGCATACAGAGGTACCTAACCTGTGAAGGGAAATATAATAAGGTTTATTCATATCATTTCAAGCTTCTGATGCATTTCACAGGAAAGACATCTATTGATTTACCTTTCTATTTATTTCATAGATTGAGCAAAATGTGTGACAAAGTGCAGCTAAGGAAAGAAGCCAGTGAGACCTCATTGTTTCACCATGGCTTAGTTAAGTTGATTGTTCTGCATGAACTCCAGAGAGTAGGTAGGGATTGGCCCACTTTCATGTTTATGTCTGGTTTTAAAAATGAAACTAGTCTTAGCCCACAAGTTGTGAAAGCTTCTTCACCAACAACTTATCATCGTACAGAAACGGGATCCAAGAGATTCACAAAATTGAAAGCCAGGAAACAAGTAAGGGAGCCTGCCAGATCACTGGTTATTCAAGACACACCCCAACAGACCCTGAAAGAGAAAACTCCGATCAAAGAGGGTAGAAGTGAAGCACCTACAGGAGAAGTAGTCCAGAGAAGAATGACCAGGAGTCAATTGGCTGAGGAAAAAGGCAAGAAGGTGGTTACTGAGGAAAGCCCTGTTTCAAAGGGAAGCTTGAATGACTTACTACAAGCCATTGACATTGAAGAATCTCCCTTGGTTCAAGCAGATTTGATAGAATCAAGTAAAGACAAAACTAAAAGAGTCAAAGCCTCAAAAAAGCTCAAATTTTATGACCAGGTTGCTCAATTTGTCTTTAAGCCAAGAAGACCCATGACGAGGAATTTCAAACAGATGTAGGAGATGCTACCAGAAGCAGGTGGAACAGAGGAGATTGTGAAAGATCATGACAGACCCTTTCCTTCATCAGAAACATCATCACAGTTGCATAGAGAAGATATAGGAAAGGAAATCATCTCGCCATAAGGAAATAATGTTGAAGAGTTGAAAAATAAATTAAGGTTAGCAAATCTTGAAATTGCTAAATTGAGGAAAGCCTCTAGGAAGCATGTAATCAAGGAGGATCATTTTCAAAAAATGCAAGCTTTGTGGGAAGATAAAACATTCCAAATACCTGAGGTGGTCGATTGTAATACACAATATTATACCTAGACAGTCCCTGCACTAAAGGAGGCAGCATTCATCAGAAGGGTTAATACAAAACTAAGAGTTGGGATCAGAGTTATGAAAAGGAAAATTGAAGATTTGAGGATGCAGCGGAGTCAGCGGGAAAGATCTCCTTAAGAAAACCACACAGCAAGTAAGGTTATATTCAAAATTTTGATGATTTACCTTGTTACAGTTTCTTGAAGGATGATACATCTCTACTCAGTTTTGATAGCTTGAGGGCAGTTGAAAGGGATATGTCTAGATAAAAGAGGCTTAAGTCAGTCAGATTTTGGTATCAAATTGTGTTTTGTGATTACACAGCAGTTTCGTAGCGCGCTACGAAACTGCTGAAAAGACACATAATGCACAACAGTTTCGTAGCGCGCTACAAAACTGCTGGAGCCACATAATTGAACCCAGTTTACCAATTTTGAGCAATCAAGGGGAAATTTTTCTTGAAAAGAAGTGTCAAAAAGGGTCATTACAATGTGCAAGCAACAGGCAAAGGCAAAACAAGCGGAGGGAAAGAAATATGAACTCTAAATTTTTGTCATACAAATATTTGCTAGTTTTCTCCACAACGTTTCAAACGGTTTTGAAGAAGTTTTGTCTCCATACGAATATATGGAAAGGGTCTACAACACATCAAGAACGTGACACTACACCCTTGTGTGATCAAAAAAAATATATCATGGTTAATTAATCTCAAACATCCTTGAGGAAACCAAACACAAGAAAACAGGGGCAGTTTCCTACTTTGCAGGAGCAGTCAAAGAGATAAGATATTAAGGGCCAGCAAGGAACTTTAAACATCCATCAAAGTTAAACTGAAGGGAACCACTTGTCAAAGAACGAGTATTTATTGTAATTAATGCTATTATCAGCATGGTATGGAGTTAGACTCCTAATTGTATTAGGTTCCTAAAATGTCTAGTTAGCAGTTTGCTGCATTTAATAATTAGTTAGAGTTTGAATAGGTGTCATAGCAAGGAGAATTCGAGTTCCCCTCATGCTGGAGGAGGAATCTCAGAGCTCTATATATAGCTGAAGAGCTGATGTACAAGGGGTTGGAAATTTATTGGAAAAAAGCTCTGATATTTGGCTTTATGTAAAAACTTTGTTTTAGTAATACAAGACTTGGCTTTACTTCTCAGGTATCAGAAGGAATTTATTGTTCAGAATGTTGTGTATTTTCCTCTCCTCATTATTTGCAGTGGTATAGATATGTGATTACTTAGAAATCACTGATTGTGCTCTAATTTCCTTCGCATATTTATAAATTGTGTTGTCCTATATGTTTCTGGTGTATTCTAAATGGTTGAATTCTAAATGTCCTCACTTCTATGTAAGGTTGATATCATTGTTATGCTGAAACTGTTTTGACTCCATAAGCCCAATGGATAATCTCTGATTGTGTTTCTACCACTCTCATTTTTCTATCTTTGTTTTACAAGAGTTAGCCATCTTAATCTTAATCAAAAATCATTATTCCTTTAAGAGAGCCCTCTCAGGGTGGGGAGGCTAAGCCTCAGCCTAAAGTAGGTTTGAAATAGTTACTTAAGGTCTTCCTGGTCAGCAGCCTTCCAAGATCAGATTTTAAGATAGCATACATCATTTATGGCATTTATCTATAAATCATCTCAAAACAAGCAGGGTTTACAAAAATATGAGAAAACAGAATTTGCATCATTTATTTGCCAAGTTCATGCATGGAAGCTTGAAACCTATTATGAAAGCAACTTGAAATCTAACACAAAAATTAAGATATCAGAAATGACAATTGCAACCTGTCTTCTAAAACTGAAAGAGGATGACCTAATTAGCAAAAGAACCCTAAATTTCATAAGATACCATAATTCTATATTTTTGGGCTAAATGGGAGTTGTTCCTCAAGCCATGGTCCCTGAAGGGAGGATGAGGTAAGAGCCACTTGTTATCAACCTTTTTTGAATATTTTCTTATATTTTTGATGCTACTGTTAAAGCTATGCACAAATGGAAGCAAACTAATCAAATCTACTAATACTTGTAATTTAACAACACCAAAATCAATTTAACAGCTAATCTATGAGATACTAAGCATACAAGTACAGTAAGAGGAACTTTGTTGCTAGGGTTGGGCCCTAACCCAAGAGCTTCAGCCCTCTGAGTCAACTCAGTGTTGGATCAAGGCAATGTTACTCATTTTCATTTTCATATCAAAAAAATACGTAACAGTGTTTGGTCACAATCCTTCAACTTGAAAAATGCTTAACTATTTTGCATAAAAAATCTCAATCCTAATGAGGCTCTAGGCCTCTCTATTTATACAACTGAAGTTGCCAACAACTTCCTTAAATCTAGGGAGGCTTGGCTCCCAATCTTGAGATTACTAGTTCTTAACTATCACTAGCTTGGCTGCCAATGATCGTCATGACTCGGCTGCCTGCAACTTCGAGCTGGTGTGGTTTGATTGAGGGTTCTTCGAGTGAGTGAGGATTTAATGAGGGGGATCCGTCTCATGTAATATCTCCTTCTTGTCCCATTCGAGTTCCTGCACCCTAATTAGCCATAATTTTCTCCCAAAAACCTGCAATCAATGCACATTAGACCACTAGACATGACATCTTACTTTTACTCATCTCATTAAACAAAATATAATTAATACATGTAAAGAATTATGAGACAAGTTGATTTTAGAAAGCTTGGAGGTGTATTAAGGTCCATATATTTTACCCAATGATGAGCCTCATCATCACCCCCTACTAAATGTGTTGCTCATCCACTGAGAAACTCAATCTATGTCCATGTCCTTCATTGCTTTGGTGGCTTCCCTGACATCCCAAGTTTCTGTTGTAGCCTCTTCCTCTTGTGAATAAAACCCTGCATTATTCTCTATCTTCTCACAATGCTTTCTTTCTTCTTCTTCTTTTCTTCCTTCCAAAATTCCTAAAAGAAATGGTGGACTGAGCCTTGAGCCAATCCAATTGACTTTGAGTCTTTGTACTTATTTCTTATACATTGGGGTTCTATTTAGTGCCTCCCTCATTCTGTCAGGAGAATGATATTCTCTTATTTTTAGGTTGTAAGGTAAGGTGTTCCATCTCCTTTGGCAAGCTTGTTGGTTGTCATCTCCTAGCAATCTTAGCATGTCTTCAAAGTGTGTGACTGCTTGTTCTTGTACAGCAAGGTACCTTGGTGCATGCTTGGGATCATTTGCAATGAGGTTGTGAGTGCCGATGACGACCATTGGGTTAGATTGTTTTTCTATGATCATAAGGGGTTATGCCTCTTCTTCGGCCAATACCTTTTTCATCTCTGTAGCTCTTGCCTCCTCATGATTCATCCAAGATGCCAAGGCCATTAATTGCAAGTCCCCTAGCTTTAAATTTGGGTCCCACACATTTAAATCTGTCAAGACTAAATTGTGTAGGTAGAACTCAAATATCTTTGCTCTATCCTCCAAGGTGCCTTGATCGCAGAGGTCATTGTATTGTCTATAGTCTTGGAAAGGAATAGTTCCTCTTTGTGCTAGGGTCTTTTCTGGAATTGTAGCCACTATTCCATGAGGTATAAGGCATATGACTTTCTCGGCATCCTACACTGGATTGCCTCCATGGACAAATTGGCCATTGTTTCCAATTGGCTTTCCCTTTCTTGTAGATGCTTCCTTAGCCAAGTGTTCTCAACCTCTAACTAAGATTTCATTATTGCTTCTTTGTCTCTTATGTTGCTCAGTTCTCTTCCCATCTCCTACAATTTCTCCTCCATGTGGCCTATATCCTCTAACCCTTTTGATTTAGCAATTTACATCCACCTATGTGTCCTTGCCCTCTCTTTTTCAAGTTCAAAGAATATAGGAATGGAAAACTTTTGTGTTGTCACGCTACCTCCTTAAATGAACCTATAGTAGGAGCTGAGGTTTGGCTGTGGGCTCGGTTCCTTCAGTTCTTGGCGCTCTTCCTTTGTTTCTTGTTGAGTAACTCCTTCCTGGTCTCTTTTATGTGTTTCTTGTAGGTTTGACAGAGTTTCATGTAGGATTGTCTCTTCTTCCTGTAGGTCTTACTATGTCTCCTATAGGAGACCTTTTCCTTTTGATGAGGTTGACCTTGTGATAGACCTCCTAACATAGGTGATTGGAGACTTGGGAGAAGCTTGTTTTGATGTTCCTTCTCCTTCATTTTTCTCTAGAGGGATTGCCTTCTCTTGTTGTTTTGGTGAGTCCTCTATGAAAATTGGAGTTTTCGTGGGGGTTTGATGTCTCCCTTGTCTAATCCTGGTGCTCTTTCTTGTCCTGAAGTAAAGTGGGGTTTGTTTTTGTCTCTTCCCCTTTGATTTGACAGGTGTACTTAGGCCAGTTAGAGAAGTTGCTACCTCTTTCTCTGTAGGCTCTGGAGACACCCTTGGTGATTCTTCTTCTTCTCTGCCTTGAGTTGCAACTTCTATTCATCCTTCTATCCTTCCTCCTCTTTTCCATTTTCTTTTTCATCCTCTTCTTTCTCTCCTCCTTCCTCTTCTTTTTCTTCCTCTCTTTCTTCACTCTACTCATTTGTTTCTTCTTTTGTTTCCTCCTCTGTTTCTCCTTCATTCTACTCCTCTATCTTTTCTTCATTTTCATCCTCTGTTACCCCTTCCTTATTTTCATTCTTTGTTCCCTCTTCCCCCTCACTAGAAGTAGGGCTTTTTTCATACTTAATAGGTTGTATTGCCCCTTCTGCTTGCATGTCTGCAAATGTTTTCCATGCAATAGGGAATCTTAAGTTTTGTAGAGCATCTTCAAGGATGAGTTTGATCAACCCATGATGGGCTAGTTTTATAGAATAAAATAGGGTATACTCAGTCTATTATGAGGAGGTGTGTTCGCTCCAAATCTTAGTTCTTGGAGGAGTCTGAAATGGTATCCATACACTACACTGTATCTCCCCTCACATGAAATAAATTTGATGATATGGTAACTGACTTCATTCCAAGGGTATGGAATGCTCTCCCTTCTAACCCCATTTTTTTCTTCAATTGGCTCTTCTCCTTCCAAAAACAAACTTTTCTTTGCAAGGGTTTTGGTCCCCTTTTCTCCATTGTAACCCTAGGGGGAGTGTAGTTATTCTGCTTATAACCTTAGGGATAATTGCTACTGATAAACCCTTTACTACAACAGTGGCACTGGCTCTAGTGAGGGGTATGAGTGAGAGGGAAAATTCTCTGGCCACATCATCATCATATCCTCTCATCCTCTCAAAGAACCCCATCCATTGATGCCTTGTAAAAACTTCCACCACAGGAGGATGTTGGTGGATTATTGTTGTGTTGGTGGGTTCTCTCTTATTGAAACCTCTTGTCATATTTTCCTGGTAATTCTTGAGTCTTTTGTGGATATAGTTCAAGACTTTTGGTAGGTGATGAAGTTTTGGAATTTAACTATTAGTGGCATGCAATACATTTTTTCTATCCTGAGATGCACTGCAAATTCCTAACCGAATTGAGGATTTCTTCTTTTTTAAATGGAAAATATGGAAGGTATGGCACCTACCTCACTTTGCTATGTTCTGGTGATGATAACCCTTGATTTGATTTCCCTTAGTGTCCACTGATAGCTCTATAGGCTAATCTCTTTGTATCCTATAGGTTTCATGTAGGTTTCCTATAGGTTTCCTGCTTGTTGTAGATGTTGACTGTTTCCTGTAGGTGTTATTTCAGGAATTCCGAGAGAAACTTCTACATTCGATGAATCCTCAAAGTTGCCTTTTCTTTCTTCGTATGGGAATCAGTGTTTTATTTCTATTTATGGATGATCGTGTGGGGTGGTGTGTTGGCTGGCCGAGTACAAGCACCTTCCTTTGGACCATTGGTCCCACTATCAGTCCATCATTTCACCTTACCTCATAATCATCTCCCCCTCTTATCCTTCGTAACTTAACCATTTTTTATTCATTCCCTTTTTCCTTTGATTTGACCTTTGCCATGTGTGTAGTGGTCTAACCTTTTCTTCTTTTTATCTGACCGAGGGTGGCCAAGTTAACTAGTCGAGGGTGGCTAAGTTAACTGGCAACCTTCACTTATAAAATCAACTCTCGCATTATTCCTGTAGTTTTGATCATATCATACTTATGAGAGATCATTGGTAAGTTGACATACCTATGGGTCCTTTTCTTCGTTGTTGATGCATGTTGGAGAGTGGTGCCACTTTTCTGTGCATTTCAATCTGCATATTTTCACTGTATATTTCCTCTTTTGATGCTTTGTTCCTTTTTGATGATGTGCAGTTTCTGGACCTTGTTGTTGGTGATCTTCCTATTGCTGCTAAGCTCTAGAGGAGCTTCCTCATTCTTGTATCCCTGTGTTGAAGATGGCTGCAATCTCTATGGTTTCTTTTGTGGCATAGGCTGCTACAGGATTTCCTACAGGATGTCCTATAATTGCCTTTCCCTTAAACTTTCACATTTTTCTCAGTTCTAAAGTAGAAGGGGTGTTGAAATGAGTGGAGAAGGGGGTTATGGAATGGTAGGTGAGGGATTCTACTTTTAGTTATGCCTCCTCTATCCTTTTTTCTCTCCCTTTTTTTTGTTTTTTTTTCTTCTTTTTTTTTAATTCTTTTTTAACTGATTTCTTTGATGATACAGGGGCGACATGGTGATGAGAGGTATTGGATGTGGTGTGGTGAGGTAGATGGTTTTTTTTTCATTCGGAAACAGGCTTGTGTCATCACCTTGTTATTAGACTGCTCTTCTTATGTTTTTCAAGATCTCTTGTCATTTCTGTTAGCACTTGAAATTTCACCTAGGCTGAGATAGACAAATCTCAAGGCTACATCAAACCATTTCACCTCGTAGCTAGCCCTACGGGGTATGAGAAGGCCAATCAAGGTAACACAGATATTAGGCTAGTAAACTGATAAGGAGATTTGATTTAAAGTTTTTTGAGGTTTTTGGTGGCAATTGGAGGGAGTGCAATTCAGGGTGCGGGGATTGAGCTCAGTTTTTGCAGGTGAGTCTTTGGGGCAAGGTAGGAGTTTATGCTGATGCCTTTAGTTGAGATGGATGATCAAGGAGAAAATAAGAGAGGCTAAAGAGGGCAAACAATGACTTTGAATCCTCTCTAGACAGTGGAAAACATAAATATTAAACAAAATTGAAAGCTGAGCATTGCATGCATGAATTCAAACTTTATCACTTCTTTTGTTTAATTAGCAGCAATAGAATAAGAGATGGAACACATAAACACACTTACAATGACAAGTAGGAAACACACCATTAGCACAATAATCCACAAGAATCCACAATGATGTCTGCACCCTGGTCTTCCTTTTCCTCAAATTGCAGAGATACAAGTGAAATATACAATAGGAGCTTCTCCCTCAAGAGTCCAACCATGAAAAATGAGTAAGAGAAGGCATAATATAGAAGATCTAACTCCTTTCCCCACCTCTAGGGGTCGATCTCAGCTTCCTAGGAGCTGTTTTAACTAATTCCAAACTAAGCACTAGATAATAGGCAGTCAAAACAACTTGCCTCTAAAACTTAGGAAACCTATCCATGCATTAAATATATACCATTTACATCAAGGAAACTTCTAGAAGTGTTCAAGGAGAGTAAAAGTATCTAAGTGCCATGAAATTTACACAAAAATCCATCATTTACATGCCTCAAAAGTCAACCAAGGTGAAAACAGTGTTTTGCTGGCCGAACTGGTCAAACCAGGCAAATTTCCCTGAGTGGTCGCGCCCCTCACTTTGACTGGTCGCGTGCATTGGCAGCTCTGTTTGAGGGCCTTCCCGGTGTCCAAATCAGGTGCAAGATAGCTCATTGGAAAGGTCTGTGCGTCTACTTTCCAACCCCACTGGAATTTCTGAATTTGGAGTTGATTTGACTCTTCAAAAGTCATTTCTCCCAAGGCAGCTTTCTGCAACTCAAAAAAGGGGCAGAAAGTCAAAATTTGCATGTATTTTGAGCTTTTGGGAGCCCAAATCTTCATAAAATCTGAAGCCCATCCATAGGAAAGTCTATTTTTGCATGAAAATTCCAAAAATTTAGAGTTTTCCCCGTTCTGAGCTGTCCCCATGACTGGTCGCGCACGGGGTGAGACCACTCAAATGGCCAAAACCTGTAAAATTCTCAAAAATGCCAAAAATGCCTCAAAACTCTCAAAATTTCTTGGGTTTGCTGCTAGGAGGAGGCTAATGAGTATCATGGTGAGTGAGAGAGGCCTCAGCCAAGATACGGAGCGGGTTGGTCTTCTTCTTCCCTTTGGGAGCCTCAGTCAACCTCCTTTGAAGAATCTTTATCCTTGCCTTACAAACATGCATCCTTGCCCAATAATGATTCTTCATGTTCTTTAGCAGCTTCTTTTCTTGGTTGGAATTTTCCAACAACCTCTCTAAGTTTGTATTCACCCGGATAAGTATGGATTCCCTCTCCTTGGGCAGCGAGTCACCGGGCCTCCTAGGGTTGATGACTCGATCACTTTGAATCCTCTACAACTCATCCAACTCTTTCTCATCCTCAAGTTGTTTGTTTCACTGCTCTAAATATTTGATTATCCATTTTGCCATCAATAATTTTGTTTACAGTGAATGAATCTCGGTGCTTTGCTCTCGGATGATATCCTTGAGCTCTGTGCTAGGAGAACCGGCGTTAAGATCAATAACCGGATCACCTGACAATCTCTCCTCAATAATGGGTTGCTTGCCCCTCTCTGCTACATGTGCTGCTGTTGGAAACGAGGCCCCTTCCACCTGGTGTGGAGATAACACTCGCTGACCTGATGATGATGACGAGACCCCTTCCACCTGCTGTGGAGAAAATACTGGTCGAGCTGCTGCAAACAAGGTCCTATGACCCCTCTGATATGTACGCTGCAGTGGGGAAACAACATGTCTCAGAACAATAATCTCGGGCTGGTATGATGGACCTCCCTCCTCATGAATGGCCTCTGGCTCTGGTTGTGGCTGTGGTGGCGCTGTAAAGAACTCATGAGAAATGAAGTCTGCCCATGGAATGCCCTGCTGACTCAACTGATGAGAAACAATGAGCTGGATGAGACCATGATGGCACAAACTCCTATGCTGCTGAGTTGGGGACTGCCTCTGAAACACGGACGCCATCCTCTGAATGTCCTGGAAGAAGAAAACTGGGATGTTCATCATCGTCACTCGGGTAAAGTGCATCAACAGGCGAATGTGACAAGAGAAGACCTGTGAAAATCTTTCCTCGCATGTAAAGTAATGCATGATAAGCCGCATGATTGGAGCATACTCCGCCCGGAGGAATCTGAAGGGAAAGACCCCTGACAAGTGACTCATGAATGCTGGCCTGACATATGGCTCAAAATAAACATAATCCAGCATTTTGCGCTTGGGCCACCCCTCACCCACATTTGGTATCCCGGTAGCCTCTGAAATCACCTCCGAAGATAGTACAAAATTCACCCCTGCAAGAGTGACCTGCCCATCATGAAGGTGCAAAACAAATAAGCGGGCCAACTCCCTGTGGTGTTGAATCTGAGCAAGCCTCTCACAGAACTGAAAACATGACATATAACGGAAACCATTCACTGCCATAGGACAGGCCTGCAATTCTGCCAAAGAGGTGGGTTCCTCTCTCCTATGATGACCACCTTTGCCACCCTTACGAGGCCTCTGCTGTACCTCGATTTCTGTGGAAGAAGACCGGTCATCACCTTGCTCATAGGTTTCAGTGGTTGACATGGTGCTTTTGAGCAAAGTGAAGCAAATAGATAGAGTAAATTGCTGCCCTTGCCTGCAAAAATGCTGAGAAGTATGCTGTTTTCAAGGGGAAAAAATCATAAGGGAAATGTTAGGGGAGGGATTTTTAATAAGGAATGGGAAAATATGTAAAAACAGGGATTTTTAAGGGATAATTCACAAAATGTCAAACATATCATCTCATCTTCCATCATTAGGAAATCATTTGCAAAGAAATACTTAATTAGGATTTAGTCATAGGGGAATAAAATTTCTTTTACATCTTGTCATAAGGGAAAAGGGATCTTAATTGAACAAGACTTTAGGGAAGGGGTAGAGAGGAAAACGGGGCTTGGTTTTGGGGAGACACAACAATACTCTTTTGCAAACAAGAATTACAGCAATATGTCCATTTTATACATATACACAGCTGCATTTTTCTTGTTTTTGCTATGGATATGCAACAACAGTGTGTCTTCTATTTTCCAATGACTATGCACAACAATATCTCTTTTTTTTATATTATTTGGTCATTTTGCCATGTTATTGCTCTTTTCTCTTTTTTACATAACATTTTTTTTTTTATCCTTGCTGTTGTTCATTTATTTTCTTGGCTGTGTGGAGGGTATTAGGGTTTGGGTAGAATACATGAAAGGGCATTAGGGTTTTGTAAAGGGATTTGGGGGAGGGATAGGGTTTTAGGAATTTGGAATGAGAAATTTAGTATTAATTGCAAATGAGATAAGATATAAACATATTATGACATTTGTGAATTTAATAGGAAACAGGGAGGGAATAAATAGGGATTTAAAGCCTTGAAAAACATCAACCCTAGCATAATGCCTACATGAACAAGCAATCACCCAAATCCATTTCTCCTTACATTTCTTGGTGATAAACAATATATGCAAGCCCATCATTTCATGTTTCAAGCATTCAAACGCACTAGAAGACCCTAACTCGATCAATTGAGCAAGCAAGAGGGCGATTTAGTCGATTTGGAGTGGTTCTGTAGAAGACAGCTTGAGTGGTCGCGCCCCTGCTCTGAGTGGTCGCACCCCGCTTGAGTGGTCGCGGCCTTTAGAAAAATGCACTGCAGAGGGGTCGCTGAGTGGTCGCGCCCCACCCAACTAGTCGCGCACTGAGCCTGAGTGGTCGCGCCCATGAGAATGACTCCAACTTTCTGCAAATCGCCTCTTTTGACCTCTCACTCGTTTTTGCAAGCTCTCAAATGCATAATGAGGTTGTTTAGAGGGAAATTTACTCTTTATAGGCCCAATTTGAAAAAAATTAACTTACCAGACCCACTTTCTAATGTTTTTGCTTTGACATTCACTTTTAACACTGTTTTGAGTTCACTTTGTCCTGAATTTGATCTTTTGAGTGCTTTAACTCCGTTCTTTTTGCAGGTTGACCATCTGATGGACGCTGGCGAGGAGACCAGGGTTATTGCCGGCATTTTGAAGAATTTTGAAAATTTTCCTTATTTTTTGCAAATTTCACATGACCTTGGGTTTAAAAACAGGGTTTTTAAATCCAAGGTATAAATGAGTTGTACCTAATGAAAAAATATCAATGGAACATATTTACATACCTCCTTCCGGCTTGCTGGGGACTATTAGACCTTTGACTCATGACCTTGCAGTGATTTTTGACCAAACCCTAGACCTAAGACTTGGGATTTCAAGACAAAAATAAAACAAGTGTAACACAAGCTCATTTAAATGATATGATTTGATCCAGCAAAGCCAAGAAGGGAACAAGGACCAGCTCCTCCATCAGTTTTATGGCATGCCTAACGGGATGCAAAACTGATACTAATGAGACACCTACCTATGCACATGCAAAGAGCTTTTGATCACCGATGGAGGGCTCAAGACCGACACTAACATTGGCTCCAATGGGGATGGTAGCTCCTTGGAGGTGCCAAGAACCTTAGACCTCTGGGAGGGCAGACCAGTGCCTTATTTATTGGGCAATGGAGTCAACTTATACACATATGACCAAACTTGAAATGACTCTATTCGACTTGGACTATAAAGACACAAACTGACTGACTTTTGCAGAAAATGAACAATCTGAAAACTTCACACCAACCAATCTCCATCCTCAGAATTATAGCCTTCGCCGCAGGCCCCAAACTAAGGATGAGAGATCAGTTCACACTTGCTGTAATATGAAAGAAAAATGGTAATTACAATGAGGATGATTAGAGCAACAATTGCTCAAGCATGATATCTTTTCAGAAGCCGGCCATTCACCGACCCACGGGGACATTCATCACCATTCAACTCTTTGAGAAGGAAAGCATTAGAACCACGATATGCAGCAATCTTATAAGGACCTTTCCACAAATTATCAAATTTACCGTGCTTACCTTTGTCCTCATTTCGGGCATCCCATCTCAAAACAACATCCTCCAACTGAAAGTTTTCCGACTTTGCCTTCTTATCATAGATCTTCCTGATGCGCTCTTGCAACCTCAAAGAATTTTGGAAAACCTCTTCCCTTGTTTGCTGCAAGTGAATCATTTGATTGATTCGCCTTTGCATTGGATCCGAATCTTCACCCGCCTCTTGAAGCAATCTCACGACCGGTACACTGAGTGATGTTGGAAAAACTGCATCAATTCCATAAACAATTTCAAATGGCGACACGCCAATTGACTTCTTTTGACTTACCCGATCAGCCCACAATGCATTTACCAACTTCTTGTGCCAACTTTTCTTGTTAATTTCCAGCATCTTCTTAATGATGTTCACTAGTGACTTATTTGATGACTCAGCCAGCCCATTACCTTGCGGATGATAAGCCGCGGAGTGCCCCAAGCTGATGTTATACTTATAGCAAAAATCAACCATCCGCTTGGACTTAAATGTTGCTGCATTATCTGTGATCAATTTGAATGGACAGCCAAAACGTGACAAGATATTATTTTCAAGAAAAGAGATGATTACCGAATCTGTGGCCTACCGAGTGGGAATTGCCTCTATCCACTTTGTGAAGTAATCAGTGGCAGTTAAGATCCATCAATGCTGCCCGGATGATGCTGGGTGAATTTCGCCAATGAAGTCTAAACCCCACTGTTGAAATGGCGCACTGATTTCCACCGGTTTGAGAGGCAAGGGCTGTAATTTCTGTTTTCCTTGAAAAATTTGACATTCATGACAGCTCTTTACTGCTTTATATACGTCTGAAAATAAAGAAGGCCAATAGAAACCAGCTCTCAAAATATTATTAGTCGTGGTCTTCCAAAATAAGTGACCCCCACAGTCACCCTTATGGAAGTCATTTACTGTTGTTTTAGCTTCCTCTTCGACCAAACAATTCAGCAAGACGCCTCCAGGATCCTTCCAATAAAGTGCAGATTTGATGATGCAAAATTTGGCAGCCTTAAGCTTCAATGTTCTAGCTTTGTTTCTAGGCATGCCAGGAGGTGCAGATAAGTTTTGAAGCACATAAACTATATCAGCATACCAAGGAGAAGACACAAAGATATCGGACACCGGTAGAACTGAATTCTCTTCATCTTCATCCGACAAGGCAGCAATTAAATTTATATCAAGGACATGAAGGTTTGCCTCAGCCATCAACTTAGCTAGACCTTGGCCTTTAATCAGCTTAGTAGGCTTAATTTCAACATCATATTCTAAGAGTGCAACAATCCACTTACCCCTTCTTCCTTCCGGTTCCGTTTGCACTAGAACATCCTTCACGGCGGCATTAGGAACATATGCCAATACATGAGAGTTCAATATGTAAACTCGAAAATCTTTCAATGCTTTAATCAGGGCCAATGCTTGCTTCTCAATGATATTATAATTCAACGCTCCATCTCTTATGATACGGCTGAAAAAGGCTATGGGTCTCTCAACTCCATCTCTCTTTTGCATCAGTACTGCTGCCAATGTATGCTCAGAGGCAAATGAAAACAAAATAAAATCCTGTGTATAATCCGGGCTAATCAATGTTGGAGCTGAAGATAAGATTACCTTTATCAAATTAAACGATTTCACCGCCCCTTCGGTCCATCTTATTTCGCTGTCTTTCTTTAGCATATTTGTTATTTCTCTAAGATGCTCAGCAAGATTGGGAATGAAACGGCGCAGAAAATTCAACTTACCATTGAAGGACTGAATTTCTTTCTTGCTACGGGGCTGCTCCAATTGCTGAATTGCTTTTACTCGTGCAGGGTCTATACGAATGCCATCTTTAGAAATGATATGGCCCAGCAGCTTGCCCTCACTCATAGCAAAAAGGCTTTTCTTCGGATTCAATGAGATGCCATATTTTTTGCACTTTTCAAACACCTTAGTCAAATGAAACAAATGCTCTTCATCTGATTTGGAAAACACGGTCAAATCATCAAGATAAACCACTAAGAAGACATCCTTCTCGTTTTCAAAGGCCATGTCCATTGCCCGCTGAAATGTAGCACCCGCGTTTTTCAAACCAAACGGCATCTTGGCATAATGAAATGTACCCCATGGAGTAATAAATGTTGTCTTGTCACGGTCATCTTCGTGCACCAAAATCTAATTGTACCCAGAGTAACCATCAAGCAATGACATTCTGGAGGCACCCACAACCCGCTGCAATATGTGATCCATCTTGGGCAGCGGATAATTGTCCTTTAATGACACTTTATTCAGATTTCTAAAGTCTATACACAAGCGAATCTCACCGGTTTTCTTCCTCATGGGCACCAAGTTTGAGATCCAATCGGAAAACCGGATTGGCACTATGATCCCAGATTTATATAACCTGTTGACCTCCTTCCCAATCAATGGCAGCAATTTAGGATTAATTCTTCTCAACTTTTGCCGGAAAGGCTTTTGATTTGGCTTTATGGGAATGGTATGCTGAATAATGTTTGTGTCATAAGTTTTCAAATCTGAATAATCCCATGCAAAAACATTAGAATACAGAGACAATAATCTGATATACTCTTCCTTTACCTTAGGCGGCAATGCTTTTGAAAGCTTCACCATCTTTGGATTTGCAGTTGTCCCAAGGTTTACATCTTCAACTCCTTCATCCGTTGGCCTCAAAGTTGGCTTGCGAGCGACATCATCCTGATCAAACAATTCCTCTAAAGGAATCAATCCTTTTGGAATGTGATTATCTTTGAGCTGCAATACATCCATCTGATTCACTCCTTCAGCTTCCGTATCTATTGAGATGTCTTCGAACTTGCCCTTAACTTGCAAAAAATCTTCAATTTCTTCGTCATCTTGGAACACTTGCCAACACCTTTGGTTATCTGGGACTGTAGGATGATGCTTCACATATATCTCGAACTTATTGCTGGAATTCATGGGTATTTTCAGATTACTTGCTGTCTTAGCCAATGCATCCGCAACACCATTTTGAATCCGGGGCACACATGTCAAGGTATGTTCAGAAAATCTTTTCAGGATATCTAAAACAACATTTCTAGAAGCTCTCATGCGAGGATGTTTGGCCTGAAATTCACCTTTCACTTGCTTGATAACTAGTTCGGAGTCGCCATATACTGCTATTTTCTTTGCCTTTAACTTCAAAAGGATTTTCAAACTAGCAATAAGAGCTTCATATTCTGCCTCATTATTCGAACAATCAAATGCTAGTTTGTAAGAACATACCCGTACCTTGCTTGGAACTTGATCTTGGGCGAAGAATGGGCTTCCGATCCATACACCTATGCCAGCACCATCGCTGCCCACTGCACCATCAAAATCCATTGTCCAAAGACCTTCTTCATCATCTTCTACGTGCTGAAAACCTGATTTTGTTTCATGTTCTATTTGCTGCCCATTTATTTCTACAATTGGCCTTATGACAGCAGACTTTCCTTCCCTTTCCTTTCTCAAAGCTTCTCTGAAATTTTCTGAAATGTCTGGTATGTCTTCTACTTGAACTAC